>JAOVYU010000024.1:5328948-5344871 GCA_025674565.1 Synodontis membranacea
ATTATTATTATTATTATTATTATTATTATTATTATTATTAGGGTGGTGCATAAATTCATTATTAATTTTTTTCACAATTTTCAAAAATAATACATAATCAGTCTTCAAGGTAATCAGCATTATAAATTCTATGAATTTCTGCCATTTATCTGGCAAAGAATTAATATCATCACAAAAGAAGGATTTAGATTTTGAGGAAATTAATTAATCTATGCTATTTCGTATATCCTTGACTTTTTTGATGTTTCAGTGACCTAAACAACTGGAAATCCGATGGCACTAGAATGGATGCGGTAAACTTCCCATGCAAGACTTTTGTTGCTTTTGCAAAACTAGTTTTTTTAAAAAATCATGACTTTTGCTGCTTTTACAACATGTGACCTTTCGTGTCCTGAAGGAGGATGATTTTCCTCCTGATTTTTGTGAATGGCTGCCGGATGATGGTAGTTCATGTAATTCTTTCACTTTAATTGATCACTGGCATTTGACAGTTTGTCCAGGATGGAGCAGCTTGTAATAAACGTGAAATGCACCTGTAATGCAGGTGTTACATGAAACCCACCTACCAACTTTCACAATCATTCGATTTGCCTTCAGATGCCTTGGAACAATAAATGTTCGATATTCAAACATCTTGCGCTCTTGAGTCGATTGTGTCGCATCTTTGTCCAACAGTTTCTGCAGCTCCTCATCTTCTATTTCCTTTGGTCTACCACTTCTTGGCTTATCATCTAGCTCGAATTCACGTTTTCAAAACAGCGACTCGGTTCTTGATGGCAGAAACACCGATTGCAGCGTTGCCATAAGCAAATTTCGTCTCTTGCTTCTGTTGATTTTTTTCCACTACTGAATAAGAATAGAAGGCAATGACAAATATGAATCTTGCTGGGCTTCATGCTTGATTGACAAACTACCTAAAACATACTTTTACAGGGAGTTTTGATAAACTAATTAAAGGTATTTTCTAGGCCACAAACCTATGCAACACCCTAATATTATAACTGGCCTGCCAGTTACTCCAGGACTTCAACGTGAGGCATTTACAGCAGGACACTAACAAAGGACTGCTAACAAATATAACAAAGCCCTGTTATATTTTTGAAAAGTTGCATCAGCCAGTGCAACCCATGGAACATTAGCATAGCCTACAGTTCATCAACATCAAACACATGATTTACTGTATCAGTCTAAAGGGCAGGTGTAAAAAAAGACACGAAGTCATGAGGTTAATTACAATAACTTGAAAATGTTTATATATTATAAATCAAAAAGTATAAAAATAGCTTTTCTTTCCCAAGAAATATTCCCTCTTCTGTATAAAAATGCTCTGAATCTGACATTAATGTGCCACAGTCAAGTAACAACCTTTATGCTATTCAGTGTACAAATCCATGAATGGCCACAACAAAATATCAAATAATACAGTAAAGGGAATTAATAATACTATATATTATATATCAGTTCATTCTAATTTGTATTTGTTTGTGTGTGTATGTGTTTTTTGGGTAAGTAGCTTTTATTTGGTTAGAAATTTCTGATCCTAACAGAAAGATGTCACTGGTATCTCCTGACCTGGATCTTCAGTCACAAAATGAGGTTTCCAGAAAATCTGAGCAATTATACATAGCAGCTTTGCATACCAATGAACACCTACTTGTGTGCCATCAAGACAATCAAAATATAGCTTAGAATGATGTTCTTTTAAAGATGTGCTGTTCATTTTGTTTAATGCTTTGTGAACTACACCTGAACTGCTATGCATCACATTCATATGTCCACTGGAAAGAATTTGGTGAGACATCTGGATTGTGTGAACCTCAGCAGCACATTGCGTCATCATTGGTAGTGGATTCACCACCATGAATACTTGTGACAGTCCAAGCAGGAAGCGAAGAGGCCCAAATGCCCAGTGTGCCAGACTCTGATCTTCTATGGACGCATAACTGGATGACAGCACACCATCCACAAACAGGTTGCCGTGTTCCGTCAACGGAGCATAAACCCCAATTCTTTCTTCCTGTGAGACAGAGACTATTTTGGAAGGATGCACACGACCATCTCTTCCGCAAATCAGCACATAGGTTCCAGTTGTGACTTGACTAGCAAAGCTTGCATAGTACTCATGGTAGTGTAACTTGAGGTTGGGAGCCATGAAGATGAGGTGATTGGGTGTAATTGTGAGTCTATGTCCATTTTCTGTGCTGAGAATCAAGAAAGTGGACCTGTACTCAGCATCCAAATGTAGGAACAGGAGGACACGGCTGAAGATCATGCCACCAGACTCAGACAAAGCAAGCACTGAGTCTCCAGGCTGAAGATGAGACATAGGCTTTTGCACTCCTTCAGCCACAGTCACGAGTGCTGAAGCTGAGAAACAGCCTCCTTTCTCTACAGCAACAGAGTGATCTGAGAAACGAAGATACAGAGCAACGGCAATAAATTAGTGTAATTCTAAATGTTATGGATATTATATTATATATATATATATAGATAGGTGACAAATTAAAGGGAAAACAGTGTTTCTGTTATGCTACGGGACGGCTTT
Organism: Synodontis membranacea; assembly: GCA_025674565.1. Taxonomy (NCBI): domain Eukaryota; kingdom Metazoa; phylum Chordata; class Actinopteri; order Siluriformes; family Mochokidae; genus Synodontis; species Synodontis membranacea. Next base: position 5,331,494 of record JAOVYU010000024.1, read on the forward strand.
TGATGGCATGTTTGTGGTGACTTGTCCGGGTCACTGCAAAGTTCTTCTGACTGACCAACTTTATCCTATGATGAAACATTTCTATACTGATGGGAATAACCTCTTTCAGGATGACTCCGCCAATATGCACAGGCCCAAATTACTCACTAAATAGTTTGATGAGTATAAAAATTTTGCTAATCATATGCGATAGCGTTCACAGTCACCAGATTTCAATCCAGTTGAGCAGGTTTCAGTTTTGGTGTCTCTCTACAGAGTGGTGTCTCAACCCTAGAGTGGTACTTGTGGATAAGTTTTTCATTTTTATTTTGCAAACCAAGATCAATAAATTTGCCATGTAGTTACTATATGTGGTTCCACGTTTGTCTGGGGGAAAAAAAAGTTCCAAAACTCGTATATACAAAAAATTTTAAGAAAAACACTTATTTATTCAAAAAATTCAAATCCATGTAATTTAAAAGGCTGTAAAGGCTGTTTTGGATGCCAGTTTAATTTACCAAATATGATTTCTTGCCCTATAAAGGGTTAAAGCTGTTCTCTTTGTTCACAGTGGCTTGACACCTTACTAAGACACTTTATTTTTTTATTTTCCTTCATTTTTTTCACTCATATACCCCCCCCCCCCAAAAAAAAATTAATATATAAGTATATTCAGAATGAAAAAAAGATTTACCAGCTTTGACAGAACAGTGCACGTGATACTTGGACTCGTAGTATACCCAGTCAAACCCGGCCTCGACAGCCAACTGAGCAAGAAGGCCATACTTTTTTATGTCCCTGTCTGAGGTGGTTATGTCCACAGCACGACCCTCATAATGCAGAGAGCCAGATGGATGATTATCGTCCTCGTCCCAGGCCTCAGTCACTCGCAGCCGAACACCTGGCCATTGGTTCATAACTGCAATGGCCAATTTATTTAGGCAATCCTTACAGCGCTGCCAGAGGAAAAGAAAGATGTTATTCAGAGAATCAGGTTGAACAATAATAGAGCTATGAAACCACCATAACACCACACCTAGGCATTATTCTTTATTCCTGGCAGATTCCACTTTCACATTGCCTTCAGCAACATGCTCAAGTTGAAGAAAGACTAAACATCACAATGTTGGGTTGTGTTTTGTCTCTCTGCCTTGGTTTTGTTCACTGGCTGACATCAGCAAATTTTGTCTGTACATTCAGCTCTGATAAAGGCCATCTACACCCCCTTCAAAAAATGCCTCTGACAATCAAAACAAAGCTACTGTAACTAATCTCCAACATTCTTTGGCCATCTTCAGCTATGTTAGAAAGAAAATTCAAGGTCAAGTTTTTTTTTCTCACAAGATAGTAATATTTTCACACAGCCTTTTATGCACGGTTAGTCAAATGGTGGTGAAATTACAGTGTCTGCTCTGGCTTCTGTGAGGATGCACAAATTGTGGTTAGGTTTTTTTCATGTTTTACTGAAAAAAAAAAGAAGTGGTTTGTCGTGAGAAATCTAATCTTTTACAGTGGAGTGTATTGAGACCATTCAAAGGGAATGAGAAAGGGCAAGTGAAAGAGACAGGGGGTCAAAAAAAGGCAAGCAGAGAAGAAAAGGCAAGACCCAGTCTGAGTGAGAGGGCAGATTGGTGGAATGTTTGGGCATGCATTTGTGAATATGACGGAGGAAAGTGAGAAATTAGGCCAGGCGAAAAACAAACCAGGCCCATTTTTCTCGCAGTGAGATTTGACAGAGGCGTTTCATTGTCAGAACTACAATAGAGGCTTTTCCGATGCTGGCATTACTTCAGCAGGCGGGAATTTTGTACCGACAACCCCGCAGAACTACCAAACATACACAAAGGACAGCTTTCAGTGCTGGACAAGGAGAGGGCACATGCATACATACACATACGCCAACTCTCAGCCTTGGCATCAGAAAGGCACCTGTGACTCAGCAGGACACACATAATGTCTAATCAAAAATAATTAAGTGTCCCAGCTGTGACTTGAAGGACCCAAATAATGATTATCTCCTGAGAAGCCCACATAATTATTTTGTGAATTATATATTGTGTTCCTGTGTGAAAGTGTGCAGCAAATTACTGTAATGTGTAAAGCTGAAATGTGTCACAGATTTCTTTTACTCCCACAAAGACTTTGGGAAGCCAGTTTTACACACATTAATGAAAAACTATTTACTATTCCACCAAGACACTTATATGTTTAAGTTAGTCATGAGTTTGCTCCTTTTTTTTTTAATCATTAAAGGAATTTGTTTCTGCTGTGGGTTTCACAAAGTTCACTGCTCCATCTACTATTTTAATTACATGAACACAGAAGGGAAACAAGAATTTAATAATTTCTTAGCGCTAAAGACCTCGGTTAAAGATTAATGAATGGCTGCATACTGGGCATAGACTTGTTAATCCATTTTTTATGTGATTTGACAAAAATCTGGCTTGGTATATGAAAAATATTAAGCATCTAGACATGTAATTAAGATCCAAACTGCCTTGAAAAGAACTGTGTGGAGTGTCATTGTGCTCTCCTGTTTCCTAAATCACTCCAAGGTGAGTACTCAGAATGCTTACAGACCATTAAGGTGTGGTGGAAGGTTAAAGTTTCACTAAGCACTCCGTCTGTTACAGATGCGACATTGTTACTACATTGAACTTTTTTTTTTTTAGCAGTTGTCTTCAAGAAACCTTAAAACTGTAAAAGTAATTTTTGGATAGAGACATGTCTTCATGAAGGATTGAACGTGCAATGGGTGACTTGGCTGGGACTGCAGGAATCTGTTTGTAAAAAAAAAAAAAAAAAAAAAGGTGCATGTGAAATGAAAAGTTCATGAACCACTATCCAGCTTCCCCATTACCTTGGTCATGAACCGGTCCGCTTTAGTGCGCTCCTCGTCTTTGAAGTCAATGTCAGGGTTGTAGTTGCACACCAGCTCGTTGAAGCGCTCCGAGTGGCGCGCTATCTTTCCTTCGGCCCTGCCGCTCGCGCCCAGGTTGTTTTCGGAGACGTTGGGCACGTGTTGCTTGTAGGCCAGCGGTGTGAGCCTGCGCGGCCTCGGACGCCCGCCGTATCCTGTACCGGGTCCGCAGCCGTGCACCAGCAGCCACGCGCAGGTGCACGCTGCCGCCAGCAGGCCGAAGCGCGGAGCCGGCGTCATTTGGTGCACGCGCACAGGACCGCCCGGGGACTCCGCGGCGCGAGCGCAACAGAACTAAGCACCTGCTGGCATTTCAAACGCGACGCAGTATTTTCCACAACCGTACCGCGAGCCCAAATTAGCAATGCACGCTCTGCCGGGGTACTGAAGGCTGTAAATCATTAAACAGACTGCGCTGCGCGACTCATTGTTTGCACCGACAAATTTAAAAAAAAAAAAAAAAAAAAAAAAAAAAGCGTTTAGAAATGCCTTCTATAATATTATTTAGGATCAAACAATTTAAACAAGTGTCCTTTTCTTGGGGAAGGGGATGGGGGGGATGGTAAAGCTATAGAGGCGTTCAAGGACGTCTCCTAAGTCGCTTCCATTTACATCTCATGCTGACAGCAGGGCACAGACTCTTGACCTGAGCTTACTGCTTCCTCTTCATCCTTGGAAAGATGTGGACAGCCGCAGGTGTCTCACCATAAATCCCATCGTTAATGTTCTCCGCACCTTGGACAGCTCCGCACTCAGCCTTATTATCTTTAATAAATCTACCCTCCTGTAAATCACCAGGCTGGCGGTGAACGCAACGCGCCGGGAATGAAAGCGCAGAGTTCCCGCCGGTGTGTCGCGAGCGCTTTTAAACAGCTCCGCTCTGACTGCATGCTTGTGTGAGCGGACAGGACAGGACAGGACAGGATAGGACAGACCCGCCCCCCTCCCTTCCTGCGCGCTGTCCGCACACGCGCCTCCACTTCACCGTCGCAGAATAAAGACCTTATCTCAAGAGCACCCTACAATACCACTGATACATTCCCCAGCAGTCCCAGAATCTATACATTTTATTATTATTATTATATATTTATTTGTATTTTTTTACGGTTTTTTTTTTTCATTTCATTTCATGAAAATTCCCCCTTGTACCCATTCAGATATAAGGGCATTAAATGTACTCCTGTAACATCTTTTTCAACACATTTGTATCTTTTACCTAGAAAGATGCATGTACTGTACCTTTAAAGCTTTGCCCCAAAATAAATAAATAAATAAATAAATAAGCATGGTACATTTATGTCTGTGGACATTTTAAAGGTACACTATCCCTGTAAAAAACAAACAAAAAAAAAAAAACCTGGCTGTAAATTGTAAACATTTGTGAAACATATTTACAGTAAAGTACTGTATTATCTTACATGGTATAGAATAACATAATCCAGTTTATTTTGCTTGTCAGACTGATGCTTTTAAATAGAAACAGCTTACCATTGATGCAGGATATAACTGAGCTGAAGATTAAGCATCTTGCTTTGAGGACCCAACCAAAGAAGTTTAGCAGTGCAGGGATCTGAACACTTTACCTTTTGATCTGTAACTTTAATCCTTAACCACTGAGTTACCACAACTGTCTAGACAAGCTTGCATTGATTCAACCGATGGTGAATCAATGCAAGCTAGTCTATGGTGACTAAACCGACGCAAGCTACTTGAGCTAGTTGTGGTGGCTCAGTGGTTGAGGCTTTGAGTCATTCTGTTCCAGTAGATTACTGTAAAAATGTACAACCATTTACACAGTGTATCCATGTCAACAAGCATATCAAAGGAACAGAAAATGTACCATGAGGTGTACAAATAAAGTTTTTGTTAGGAAACCACAAGTGAATGAACACCTCACAATGTAACAAATACATGGCCTCTGTAGTGCATTATAAAATGTAGCATTGAAAATAAGATAAGTTAAGAGTAAGAGTCCATGACTTTTCTGCACTGACTTCCTGCCTAAAAGCACAACCAGTAGCTTACAGACACTATCTGGCTTTCCCTTCCTTTGTTTGCTCCTATTTAAAAAAAAAAAAGATGCTAATGAATTGTGGTCCTTGCACTTAAGGCTCTTCAGTTGGGAACACCCATCTGCTCTGAAAACATCATTTATATTTTTACTTTTCTAGAACAATGGATTTAGATGACCCTAAGATTCTTACTGTCACAATATGAACAAGAGGGAGAAGAAAAATAAAGCCAGGCAAGATATTTCAGTGATTTCCGCCAACCTCCAATATGTATCCAGAACTTTGGCAACTAAGATCATTTATTTAGGAGCAAAAATGACAGTCAGGACAAAGGTTAGGGATTGCCCTGAATATCCCCAGGAAAACTCTCCTTTACTGTCTATTCAGTGATTGTGACTTTCCTTTCTGATGATATACTGTCCAAAATAGGATATTGTATTGCGAGAACTTAGAGAGAAAAAAAACTGCAGTTGCAAAAAAACATTGTTGCATTGTTCTTCAAACAGGAACGTTCATTAATTTTCAGTAACCATTTCATCCTGGTCAGGGTCATGGCGGATCTGAAGCCTATCACAGGATTCCCTTAGTGTGAAGCAGGAAAATACCTTGAACTGAAACCAGTTTATCACATAGTACCATGGACACACACAAACGGGGCAAATAGCATAACCAATCCATGTACCAGCATGTTTTTTTGGATGGAGGAAGCCCAAGCAGACAAGGAGAGAACCTGCAGCATGACACACAGACAGCCTCAATGTTTAAAATCAATTATGTTGTAACGCCAAACTACCTAACCCTTGGATTTTAGAGAAGGTTGAGTGATGACATGACAAGTAAGGAATAAAACACTCTGCGGCATTCTGCTGAAGGGAAATAATCAAAGACAGGGTGGTATAGAGTGGTCCAACAGAAAACAGAGTTACCGTTTGAAACACTGTTGAAAGTGTTTTCTTCTTCTTATATTACTGCAATTTGCAAATGTTGCAAAATTTTGCATTTTCTAATGTATTAATGAAGGACAAATCATACTTTTTTTTTTTTTTTTACCCATTTAGAGTTATATCTAATAGTGTTTAAGTTCTGCAAACAAAATTAGCTCTGGTTAACACAAGTTATTGTACCTATAAATACAATTAAATTAATAAGACAAAAATGTAACCTGTCATGTTACAAAAAAAAACAACTCACAAAGTCTTCTGTCCTGTAGATAGGGTCAAAAACCATGCAGGCTTCCCTCTGGCTGCTACAAAGCACTAATGCTGGAGAAGCCTCATCAAACTGACAAATAATTTCCTCAAAGACAGCTTCACCATATCAACAGCTAGACAAATGTTTATTTATTCATGTGAAGCGTTTGTCCCTATGCAACTTGCTACTAGAGAAATAACAATACATTGAAACAAGCATGTTAATATATTGTGACAGCTGAAATTACTGTTTGAGCTTCATTCATATTCAGCTTCATTTATATACAGCTATACTGAATAACTGAATATCAGTTATGGCCTTGTATGATTCAATAAATATATCAACTATCCAACATATATGCAACTTATATTGCTTAAAATATATGTAGAATTCTTTTTTGTTGTTTGTTTATATCTTTTATTTATTTTTTTATATATTTACCTGGCAAAAAGAGAACAATTTAAAATGTACATTACTGGAGAAATATAGACCATACTTGGAACCAACTATTGTCCAGGTATTAATATTGCAGACTAGAAACCAGGAAAAAGCAACTATGAAACATTAAAAAGAATGAAATGAAAAGATAAGCAGTTTTTTAAAACGAAGATGGTTTAAATGTTATGATTTGCCCCCTCCCTTGATCTTGGCCTCCACGTCTTGGGTTTTACTGACCTCACACCGTTATTTCAGGATGGGAGTATGTAGTGTCGTGAATGGCCGTGTTTCCTGAGCAGCCACAGCACAGAAAACGAGATCTTTCCTGCCAGAGTTGCTCCGGGTTGCTTTGTTCCCCATCACAGTGGACTTGTGACGGCACCTGGGCCCAGAATAGTATTCCACTGTTGAGCTCATGCCAGCATGCAGTAAAATTAGATGCTGAGTCATTTATGAAGCTCTTAGTTCCACTGGCTTCTAATCATCTGTCATGAGATGTCCATCAGATAAGGCGCGTAGCTGAAATCGTAGCCATAACATACATCTGTGTATATACAGTACTGTATGTGGATGTAACAAGCACTCCAAACCTTTGACTGGTCAGAGGATGTATGTTAGACTGAAAATTAAAAAAAAAAAAAAAAGAAAGAAAGAAAGAAAAAAAAAAACATTTAAAAAGCTGATTAGACACTCCGAAGGATCTCTATTTCCTGACAGAGAAGCTGATGGCAAGGGAGTTCAAGGAGAAGAGCAGTTCCAGCAGGTCATTGTAAGCTGTTTCAACTCTGTTATCAGTGCAGGAAAAAGCAGGCCGCTGCATCCCAACAAGAGCACGAGTTTTGGGCATGCATTAGGTTTCAATAGCAACAACACACAGACTCTGATGACCTCACATAACACCCTTGTCACAGCTTAACCTCATGAGGCACAGGATGACAGAAGAGGATGATCTGTAAGTGCGTTTATGACAGTAAGCTGTGATATATGTCGTACCATGATCGCAGCATCCTTTTAGCCCTTACATCATGCGTCTAGTATACGTAGCCACTTTTCAACACGAGATTTAGATTTGCCGTCATGTGACAGCCGTGATGCTGCAAAAGGCTGGACAATAGCTAACCAGGGTGGAACTTCCTGGCCCCGAGGCAAGCAGGTTAGAGGTCAAAAGAAAAAGAATATACCTCATACAGTCTCTTACGTTTGCTACATATCTAAGAACTCCTGTTCTCTTTCCAAATAATGTAAAGTATTTGTTTTATATCATGTGTAGTATGTTCTTGAGTGTTCAGGATTAATGTGGAACAGACTTGGGGGTACTGATTGGTCTACTGTTTTAATTCGTTTTACCATATTAGGTGCTTCCTTTTATACAACTAGGTTACTCTTATATGAGACTGGTGCTGCAATTCAATATGAATAAAGAAAAGTTCAATTCCAATGACTTTTTCTTTCCCCTTCTGTAACTACACACCGCTGCATTCTGGTCTTCCGCCGATCAAAGCAGCGCAGTAGTAGTTCTTCTGTGAGTTGTCTCAGAAGCACCATCATTTTCTTCTTCACTTCTGGAACAGACTCAAAATGAGTTCCCTTAACTGCAGAACTTGATTTAAGGGAAATGAAAAAAGCGGCACGGTGCTAGATCAGGTAAATAGGGAGTGTGGTCAAGTACTTTCTGGGCCAAAAACTGCTTCACTGAGAGCGCTGTGCATGCAATCTCAAAGATAACAGTTACCATGCTTTGGACTTGGACTTGCTTTGTCGAGCTTTCTCTGTCCAGTGTCACACATGTATTCACTGCCATTTTGTCACAGGACCATACTGATCTGGACTGCTCGGTCTTGTTATTTAATAGCCACACCATGTGTATCTGTTGCCTCTTTACATGGATATACAGTAGATGATAGAGCGCCAAGTTGGTCAGAAATCAATCAATTAATTAATCATTTAATTAATTACAGGGCTGAAAATTTAGCATAGGATTAGCGAATATGCAAAATGTGGTTAACTAGCGACACTGCTAATGGAAAGAAGACATTCAGGGCATTCTGATGATTTACGTAAAATGTATTTTTTGAAATGAATAATTTGCTTTTAACATAAAACTTGCATAAAATAGTTATACATTCAAAGTTACCACGTTAGTCATTATGATTGTATCATTTTTACAAAATGTAATTATCGAATATAAAACATTTAGTGGAGCAACTTTTTTTTTTTTTTTAATGTGGAGAGCATTATGCTCCAGGAATGAGTTGATAAATGGATTCACAGACGAATGCAAGCATAATATGATTTTGAAGTATTTTAATGATATGTCTGAAGGTAAGGTGTAGTTATATAATGGGTTGGCCAGACTTGTCTTAGAAGTGCTTTTCGTGTTTTAAATGTTATTTATCTGAATTATACAGATGGGATGTTGTAAAGGATGCAATTACGTGTCTTTTCTCTTTACTTTATGTACAAATTTGTAAATGTGTAAAGATCAGTTGGACACAAAAGGTGGAAGAATCGCCACACTGCGTTCCCAAAATTTCACAAAACTGTGCACACACTGGGAGTATTAGTGTCTTGTGAAGTGTGTGAAGTAAGTGTGCTGCGAGTGTGCAGTGAGGGTGTGGGCACGCACCGGCAGGCAGATTGAATGGCCCATTATCAGCTGATTAGCAAAAAGTCTCGCCTTTTCCTGCCACCAGTTTTCTATTTGGCTGTAGGAATAATAACTCCTAGTGCACTTTGGCTCATACTTCAAAAAGCTAGCTGTCAGTTAATCTAAATCTTTCCCCGCTCTTCATTCTTGTGTTTTGACAACAGAGATAGCCTATCACGTCCCTACGAAAAGCCGTCCGTCTCCCGCTTCGTGCCTGATACGCTGGAGTAATTCCGACCAGTCAAATAGTCTCAGTAACTCAAAAGCTGTGATGTGTGTCCACCCTTTACACCAGGTTCAGGAAGAGAAATACAATGAATTTGTGACAAGGACTTCTGCCCCCCCCCCCCAATAAGATAAGCTGATAAGGAAAGAACATGGGCGCAAAGAAAGTTTCCATACTTTCCGAAATAATCTATGTTAATGGTAACCAAGAGGAATATGATCTAGGTGAAATTTGTAACTTATTTTAAAAGAAAAGGGGACGTACATGGAGCATCTGCTGTAGCTGAGGCACTTATCTGCACTTACACACAGAGGAAACCCAGAGAGAAAACAGCTGCAATAATCAAAACTATCCTCAATTAAGACATCCAACAAGAAACGACAATCAGAAGACCAGGGCGGCTTTTTTCTGGTCCGAACGATAGACAAAAAGGAAAAGGAAATGAACACTAGCCACACACACAAAAAAACCGGATGTCGGTGATGCAGGGGGGGGGGGGGAGAGAGTGCACGTGGCTGGGGCTCTGATGATGATGATGATGTAGAGGTTTACAGTATGTGCCAGGGACATCTGCGTGGAGGAAAGCAGAGGCTGGAGAAGCAGCGGTGTCGCTTTCTACAGACGTGCTGACAGACCCTGCACACAAAGACGCTGCTGATTAAAGCTGGACAGCTCAGCATATTGGGTAGGTGTATAAAAAGGCTCGCAAGCCCAACAAAACAAGGATGCAATCACAGAGGTGGCATAGCGCTTAGCCTGACAGGAACTCTAGTCCTCTTACGTAACAGTTCTGCAAAAAGAGATGTACTTCAACCGTTGCCCTTTACAGCCATTCAAGTAACTAACAATCTTCCTACACAATGGACAAAGAGACAGTGTTTAGAAAACCAGATGAAAATACACTTTATTGTTCTTTTGTGTGATTCAAAAGTTCATTAACAGACAATGTAAACAGTGTGTATTCGTGTTTTGCAAATTCATTAAGATTTTTCTACCCTTGTCAGTTGTACTTGTATAGGTTATTCGTTTGTATCTTTTTTTTTTTAATCATCATTATTTAAAAAATGCCTACACAATTGGATTTCTATACCTCGTAATTTCTGATTAAGACAGCCCAAAATGTCGTTCGATCTTTCTACTAGCTACATCAACCACATGCAATACAAATGCATATTGTGGGAAAAGTGAGCTCGATATTGATCAGGTAGTGTAAGAGAGCAAAAAAAATGCCATGCCATAGGAGGAGAAATAAAGAGTATATTTAAGGGGACAGAAATACACTGTCCCCTTCTGGCCGTTAACTGTTGAACGTTTGTCTAAAACATGCTGATGCAGCAAATGAAGTAAAAGTGGACGGGTATAAATATTTTTTAAAAATAAGAAAAAAATTATTAAATTGCCCCACAGAAGAAAAGCAGCATCATTGCCAGTTGTAAGCTAACTCTTTCTGTATATCCATGACTTAAAAAAACACTTGCATTTCACTAACTGTACACTGCATGTCATGTATTTACGACTGGCATTTATGGAACATAATCTCACATCCATCACACTCTCCCGATATATTATTGCACATGGTTGATTATCACGTCATAAAAAAAATATTCACAGTTACAAATGGTTTTAAAAACAGTTTTTTAAAACCAGGATTTATCAAACAAATATCTTTAAGGCAAGTTTTAACAAGAATTAAGGCGTGCACGAAACTCAACTGTAAAAGATAAGCATGGCTTTGGTGTAGAACTCCGAGCCTTCTGAACACTCTGGAACTCCACAAGGAGAAACCTACTCTCTAATTACTCTAACACGATAAGGAGCGTAAACGTAAGGAGCATCCTGTATCCTCCCTTTCTCGTCAGACTGGGCTTCCTGCAACAACCTTCCTCCAAAGGTGTCATTAAGACCCACTGAGGAACAGCAATGGGATGGATGCACACTAAAAATAGTGGTGGACGGGAGGAAGACGTCTTGGCTGAGCTCTACTGTACACGGGAAAGGGACAGTCGAGTTTATGAGGTCGTTCTCTGAAATAGCTTCGGTGAATGTCTGACGGCCAGTGCGCATTTCTCATTAAGGCGTCCTCATTTAGAAAATGTAAACACATAACATTTAGAGAACCTGAAGGCACCCTTGTCCCCTCTTTAAGAACTTCATGTGCTTGTGGAACAACACTAAACACACACGGTGCCTGCAATAAAACCTGCAGAGAAAACCTAAACGCTTGAGGTCCTGTACGGGAAGCTGTGATCGTCACTACACAAGCAGCTGCTTTGACCTTCAGCAGACCGCAAGAAACCTCATTCCTCCACCGGCTTTCTGGTCATCTGTTCACTTGTAGGCTGATAGACTGAACACGTCTTCCCTCTGGAATCTTCCACTGGGGGGGAAAAAAAAGGCTTCCTTAACTTGACTTCCAGAATAGTGCCATCACTGGATTTTTGAGAGTCCACTTGCCAGCAGGAGCCTGAAATGGACTGCCGATCGGGACACGGTAAAAGGCAGGCGATGGAGACCTGTTTGTGGAAAGAAGAGAGCAAGAAATGTTAAATTACTTTTATTTTTCACATTTGGGTTTCTGTACAGAACATTACAAGAAAGCATTTCTCATTTACAAGTGGTTTCAAGATAACCCTTTTACACTTAACTTTGGGCATTTTTTTTTTTTAAAGAGTGTAGAATAGCCCTGATCTTGAAAGCACAGTGTACTGTGCGACGCAAATCAATTAAACCAAAAGAACTCTCTCCAACACAATTTTAGCTTAATTAGTATTCTTAGACCCTGACCTATTTGTACTTGCATGAGGAGCACTTCTGTACAGAACTCTGGATAATGGTGTCTGCTAAATGATGCAAATATAAATGCAAACCCAGTGAAAGATACCATCTGTCTTGGTTTGGGGTGTGTTCTGCTGGGTTATTTGTATATGGTAGAAGTGTGTGTGCGTGCACGCGTGCTGGAGAAGGGGTTTGACGTTTAGTCTTCAGCCCTCTTGGGAACCCTACTCCCCTGCTGTCCCTTTTCACTTTCCTGAGAGAATTGTCCTCTTTCTATCTGAGGAAAAGAGACCAACCCATAGGGAAACATGTCCTGCTCTGGAAACACCTAACCCCCCCACATACACACCCCCGACCCCCCCATGAGACTTCATTTCAATCAATTCTAATAATCCACCAGAGCAAGTTTTTCACACTGAAAAACTACACAGGAGCGTCCTGAAATGAAAGTCATAAAACTAACCAAAGGCACGGATGAGTTCCCTCTGAACGGCCCACGTGACTGTGTTGATTAAACAAGCGGAGGTGAGACCAGCAAAGAGCACGTTATACAGGAAGACTATGTGGAAGTTTCCCAGCCAGTTGTACCTTCCAAAGTCCCCAAGCAGGTCAAACCTTGTGATTCCTACATACAATCAAGATCAGGAGAAAAACAATGAATTTCGTCAAATGTAAAAGGAAGTCAATTACAAGCACGATTATTTGACGGGCGCAACTTGTCTTTTTTTTTTTTTTCATCTAACAAAACTTGGATGATTTGTGTATTTATCGCAGCATGGCTTACCAAGAGTACGGGAGAACACAGGCAGAGCCGAACTGAGCACCAGGAGAGAGACACAGTTCCCTATGATCTGTAGAGACACACAGGCCTAAATTGTGAGAATGTGTTTAAAAATGAGCACTTCTGCACTGGTAGAACCGCAAGTGTGTGAAGTGTTTGCACCTGTGTGAGGTTGGTGTCTTGAGCTCGAGGCCGAAGGCTGCCGAAGAGACGAGAGCTGTAGAAGCCCACCACTGAAGACACCATCAGGTAGCTAGCAGTACAGTTAAGGGCAAACACGCATCAAATACAAAAGCATGGTCTTCTAATTAGAACATCACATCACATCGCAGTTTGGTAGCAGGAAGCACTGCCACCTCACAGCTCAAGAGCCCCCGGTTCAATCATGAGCTCATGTTACTGTTACAAT
>JAOVYU010000024.1:5391937-5402764 GCA_025674565.1 Synodontis membranacea
TGTGTGTGTGTGTGTGTGTGAGAGAGAGAGAGAGAGAGAGAGAGAGAGAGAGAGAGAGAGAGAGAGAGAGAGAGATTTTTTTAAACAAGCAGCATTCAGTACCAAGTTCACTTTTACAAAACTACTCACACATCATTCTGCAGAAACCCAGCATTCATGACAGTTTATTTCATGCTCAACATGCAATACAACTACCATACAGCCTGAACACGTCTCAAAATAAACTCATGCCATCCAAACACCAGTGCCAGGTTTATTCAAGCTAGAGCAGTAAAAAGAAAACAACAGAAAACCCACCATTGACTGGTTTACGTTATGTAAACCTCACCTAACAAGAATACTTGCTAGGTGTGTAGAATAACAAGAAGCACATAACAGTGACTGGTTTTGTTATTATAGAAACCAAATTAAGTGGTGATTTATTTATTTACTTATTTATTTATTGCTCTGCAGTTTTGCAGTGTTTGGTTATTTCTGTATTGTTCTTTATGTTGATTATGAAAGCCCTTTATAGATTTTTGTTTATTCTTTCCTATACAGTGTCACAATTGTAACTGTATAGAAAAGACATTTGTTTACGCAACTGGAATATTTTGCTTACAAAAGAAAACCCCAGGCTCTGCTATAGGACAAATTATGCAGTTTACCGTAAGCCTAGTCTGCTTAGTCTGCTTAGGTTTGCCACTCTTATGAACATCATACTGTGTTCTTTCTGGCTGTACGCCAGAAAGCAAAATAATTACCAGCTTGTCCTATCTTCATCTGATCCCACTGGATCTGTGAAAGACTGATTTGCTGTACATTCCAAAACGGAGTGAGTTTTTTTTATCCTTATCTTAACCTCATAGAAGTTGTGGAAAGTGTATCAGCTGATGGTTGCCACAAAGGTATTAAACATGCAGGCTTTTTATACCAAAAAATAAGAAAGATATTCCATATGGTGGAATACTGTGGGGTGTTTATTTTTCCTATTGAAGAAGAGAAAAGCAGAGGCTGAGTAAAGCTGCTGTGTATAGATATAATAGGAACTAAATTTAGGAACTAAAAACTGTATATTCTCCCTGTGCACGCGTGTGTTTCTTCTGGGTACTGTGGTTCCTCAAACAGTCCAAAGACATGCAGATTAGGTTGATTGGCTTCTCTGAGTTGGTGTGAATGTGAGTGTGAATGGCTGTTTGTTTCTGTGTTGGCCCTGTGATAGATTGGCGCCCTGTCCAGTGTTACCCCGCCTCACGCCCGAATTCAGCTGGGATTGGCTCCGGTTTTCCTGTGACCCACAATGGATAAGCCGTATAGAAAATTAATGGATAAACGAGTGTTACATAAACGCAACATAAAATATTACTATAAATGGTCTAAAAAACATAATGTTTCATTTATTAAGGAGTGAAATATTTATACTCTTTGGCAAATAGCAAAGGGGTAAGAGAAATAACACACTTTGGGTTTTAAAATATTCCACTCCAGGGTGGTAACTGCACTCCACTTTGTGTCAGACGATATCACACCATCATGGCCTGGATTATTTTCAGCATGGCACATTGTGTGTTATTTCTTAGCTAAAATATACCGTAAGTCCACAGACACCTTCACACACACTCGCACAAGAAGACCAAGCTCTTTACACTGGGTTTATCCAGGGAAATTGTGCTGCAGTTTGGGCAGCGTTTATGCAGTGGTCCTCAGGGTGTTGAGGCTAAACCACAGACGTCAGCATGGTCGCTCGGTGTGGTCCAGCGGTCTGTCCACATCCCCCACTCATTCCCCAAGCACGGCAAGCACATCCACGGGAAAGCAACAGTTTGAGAGTTTCTGGACTGATATTCTGAATGAGAATCCTCTTTTCCTGTCTCTCTCACACTGATTTTAAACCTCATTCAGTATCATTAATCATAGACATGCAGCATAACAGTAAAACGTTTTATTTGTGAGCCTGATATCTGAAGTCTTATGGATATGGAAAATGTTTTATGGCTTTTTTATAGCTTCAAATTCTCTAATGGTCACCATGAATATTAAAACAACACTCTTTTGCCACAATTATGCTTGGGATTTTTCTCATCTGCTCATTCTTATAATTATCAACATAACTCAGTTGTGTTATTTCAATAATAATATTATTGAGATAAAAAAAAAAAAGCTAAACTGTTTTCTCTGTTGATTTATTAATTTGGTTTATTAACAACCAAGAAAAAGATGACAGGCATTTATCACTTGACACTTTAGTTATTATTGAATGGCATTTCGAATACATTGCCATGCCTACTTTGTGCTGGGTGTTCCTCGGCAGAGAGTCTGAGAGAATGATGGAGATGTTACAAGGGCAAAGCCATTGTGCTGTGCGGTGGCAGTTTCTTTGGAGCCACCATCTGCTGAGAGGGTCAGGCAGTCTGTAGAGTTCAGCTCTCCTGGACCCGGCCTATTGCCCAGCTGCTGTGCCTGGGCACTCCCCAACCCACGCACCACAGCACTTCCACACCTCCCAATTATCACTGCCTCACAAATTATACATAACATAATCCAGATCGCACTGTGTCACCAAAACCACTCTCATCAGAGGGGTGAAACCACAAAGCGTCAGGATTTTGCGTCTCGCTGCCTCCAGGCTTTTCCTTTCTCTCAGGCCTTGGGAGGAAACACCAGCTCTGCTAAAACCGACTTCGCCACACTTCTGATCAGCCCTCTCCAACCGCTGCACAGCGTGTGTTATTCAGTGTGGTGACACAAAATGTGGTCACATTCCATAAACCTTCTTTGGCCCATTTCTACCCAGCAGCCCCTCAACTCCTGTATCAACCCAGCGGCTCACCAGGGAAAATAATCTTTCGGGGTTTTGAAGGAATTTTAATAAGGAGTCTTGGCTTGGTCATCATGATTGCTTTTAAGAAAGATCAATATGTTTAGCTCATGTCTGCAAGCATACATATTATAACTAATGTATATTCTCCCCTGGGATCACTCCTGAAAAATCTCTGCTAATAGAAACACCAGTGGAAACTGGGGGGAAAAAAAGTCTTCTGAAATATGTTTGGTCAATATCTATTCAGTCCAGAATAATGTGGTTTTGTCTTTGGCACATCTGAATTGATTTAATTTATGCAATTTTTCAATTAGCACCAAACCACTGCTGGCTCTTTTTAGTTAAGTTGCTTCTCAAGTTAAAGGCTCCTTTGAGACACATATTAAATTGGGGTTTTATTGTTTTTTTGAAGTCAAAAAAGAAATTGAGTTTGCATGTAACAGACTGGGCAGATAATAAATCTTATCCTTCACGCCAACAAATATACAAGAACAAAAGTACCATTTTTGACATCTATCTTTGCACCTCTGGTGTCTTAATCTAAACTTCATTCTATTTCTCTCTGTCTTCATTTTTCTTCACTTGTCTCATCACTCACTTGCAGTGAGAGAAATGATGAATTTATGCTTTTTTAAAGGCTTGTTTTTTTGTGCTTCAGTTCAGCGCAATTCTCTTTCCCAGCCTCCCTCCCTGCTTGCCGCCTGGCAGGCCTACGTGTCAAAGGTGGCTGCAGGAGAGCAGACTGTGGGAACAGCCGGTCAGCCTCGCTCGCTCCCCTGCTCCCCAAGCAGAGGGGCAGCCATCAATCCCAGCCTACGTGAACCCCCTCGTCTCCCCTCCCTGTCCCTGCAACCCACACACTTGCTCCCCAATAATCCGCGGAAGCAATTTCATCTCGACTCGGGTGGCGGCCCATTGTCGCCAGCCCCTTCAATCTTTCCTAATTAACTCTCGCTTTGTCCCGTATCCGAGCTTCTGGACTCATCTCTCTGACATTCCGATCGGGGCCAGTCTCCGCACTCCCAGGCAACCCTCGGACCCTAATCCCACCAAGAACCCGACCCCTCCCTCCTTCCAAGAAACTCTTTCCATTTTTTTCTTCCCAACCTGCCGATCACCTACTTACGGAGTTAGGTAGGGGCATTAACTCCTTGGGTTTTTGTGAAAGAAGAGAACGAAGGAGGGGGTAAGGAGAAGAGGGCCAGAAAGCGACTCCAGCCCAGACAATTAGAACAATGGCCGAAGCCAGTAGGGGTCTAACTCGCAGCGTCACGCCTGGACGGTGGGGTATTTTGTCGGTTTAATGAATTGTCCATCAGTCCCTGGCTGCATCACAAACCGTGCAGCGAGAGGACAGCAGGGACCCAGACACTAAGTCGGTATTTATTACACTGCCTTTGTCACTAATTGAGCTAATTATCACTGACTCCTCAGCACTCCCACAATGACAGTACCCCACCACTGCCTCCCTCATCCCTCCAGTGCCTGGGAATGCCGCCTTATTTATCCCTTTTCCCAATCATCTCTTTTCCTCACACTCATGGTTAATGCTCTGTATTTATGCACGTCCAGCCTTCCAAGCATATCTGTGTACCCATCAACCTCTTAGGCTATGGCGCTTGGTATTAAAATCCAGTTTTGGCCTGTGTGGCGCTGATTCTTGGTAGCTCACAGTTCATTTTTTCCCCTTTCAAGCAAGGCTATTAGGATGTATTTAACGGCACATCTTTGGTTAACTGAATAATAAATTTCAGCCTTGGCCCAGTTTTAAAAAATACATAAATATAATTATAGAGCCTGAGGATATGTCTGTCATTAGTCTCATATCTCCTAGGCTTTTCGTCTCTCCGTCACTCCAGCCCTCAGTCATTTGACCGCTGATTTACGCTTTGTGCAGTCTGACTTGAGATACTTCTTGTTCCCTGAACTATCTCTGTATCAATCTACCCCTGACGTCTGCCTTCCTGTTTCTAATTCAATCCTTCAGAGGTATGCTTGCATCTTAGATGCTTTGTGGCACTTTTTTTTCTCTACATCTTTCTGACATGTCCCTCTGTCACTTCTCTTCTCCCCTCTGTCACTCTCCCTCCATTTTTTTTCTGTGTTTTGGGTGTGTAAGTTGTTGGATAAGCATGGTTGTGTGGTTCTCTGGCTGGCCGACCCTCGCCGATCTGAGAGAGGACTGTCTCCCTGCATCCAAACTCCTGTGGTCACACTCGCCCGCCAGTCGGATGGGGGAAAAATGTCCTGTCGTTATTTCTTTATTTTTTACCGACATTAAGTAAATGAAGCAAAACCTTTGGTGTTGTAAAAAAGATATAGAATTGACGCTGTGTTTTGGCACTGCTCACTTTTCTCTCTGTGGTTCGAGTGGATTTGGGGTGGAGCAGCCTGCTCATGTGCTTTCAGCAGTGACTTTGGGTTTAAGGGATCTAATCGACTTGTGCACTTGCATTGCGGATTTTTTCTTAAACAAACGCAATTTGCTGTTTTTATAACATGATATGAGTGACAGATAAGTAAGTGAATGTTCTCTATATTAAACTTCGTACCCAAGTCTTAATATTCAAAACAAAGGACACTTTTTACTTGAAAATATAAACTTTATTTAACTATAACACTATTTCACAACATGAACATTTTTCTAAATCTTAAACTGTGATCTAATACTAAAATATTTTATTTCTTACTGCCCTTCTCTATCATTACTTCATACAACAATAAATATTTTTATTTAGACACACACAAAAAAAAAAAACCCTAATGTTCAGTGCACGTGAAACATTTTGTTTTCAGAGAAAAAAAAAAATCCAGGGCAGTTGTTTCGAGATACATATATACAGTACAGTACAAATGTCTTAGGCGCATGCAAAGAAAAGCTGTAATGTAATGATGACTTAAAAATAGTTCAATTAAATCTTTCTACTAAAAGAAAAATACTGAAACATGCAGCAAGCAGTCATAAACTAAACAAATGAATATTCGGTGTGACGACCCTTCGCGTATTTTCTTAAATAGTAGTCCCAGTAATCCCATTATTTAGCTTTAAGATTTAGCTCGTCAGTTTTGCTGAGCATCTTAGATCTTGGAGAATCTGCCACATTTCTTCTGGAGGTTTCGAGTGTCACACTTTTTTGCATGCAAAACCCAGAATCCTTCATTATTTTTTTTTTTTTTGTCTGAAAAGTGGTCATATCTTGCATTCTTTCCTGAAACAGATTATTTTCCAAAAACGTTTTTGTACTACTCAACAATGCAGAATTTGTGAAATAAATATAACAAAACCTGCACGATAAAAATCATGTGTTGAAGACTTTTGCACTGTACTGTACTTTGTGGTCTAGCACACAATTCAAAATCTCAATGAATGAAAATACAAATGAAAATATTGATAGCTTTTTCACTCTGCTTTCGGATTATATCATTTTCATATTTTCTAGATTTTATCAGCATAAATATATATTCATTTAGGTTTAGTATTTACAACATTTTGGTTTTGCCAGCTGATACACAAAACAGTTGTGGTTTCACACTCCACGCTAAACTGTAAACTAGGTAGCAGGTGTAACTCACAAGATTATCTTATATCTTATATCATCATTTTTTATTTTACATAGTGGTAAAGGTTCCCTTTTTTCTTGTGTGCGGTCTGTTCCAAGTTTTCTGGACAACTTTTGCTTGTTAAACAGTTCCTAAATTTTTAGTGCTACTCTGTACGCTCACAAGAAGCGGATCAATTCAGGAGTGTCCTTCAGTGTTTGGTCACTACATTCATTCATTTTACGAGAAACTTCTGGACTCTTTGTTAATGTTTGTTTGCAGTCATTCTTTATCAGTACCACGGTGTGGTATACCACACAGTAGTGAGTATGAATACAAAATGACAGGACATCGTTAGCCAGGCCGGGAAGTACGCTGAGTTTGAGTGGGAAATCTTAAGAATTTGGATGACATCCAGCATTCCTACACTATACAGAAATCGGGGGAAACAGCACATGCTTGAGATGTACTTCACATAATATTATTTTTTTTGTAAGAAAAGTTGAGCTGCAGCTAAAGAAAACAACACACTGATATTTTAAAGTACTATTCTGCAGTAGGAGTTTTTCACCGTTTATGAGAGAACATGCTTGTGGTTCCCTAGCCACAGAAACATCTGTCAGAGTTTGTGTCCAGTTCCTGCTTGCCAGTTTCGTGCTCCCTGGAGAATCAGAGAGCAAGAGAGGGAGGAGATGGCAGAACCCCGAGACTGGTGGTTCTGGCCTCAAAATCCGTACGTATTTTTGGACTGTATCCTTCTCAGTAACTGGCTAGCTTCTCTGTGTGCCATAGTGGATAGCAGTGCATAGTAGTCTCCATTGCATTTCATTCATTTCATTTGATGCACTAGTTCTAAATCTACTATTATAATGTTTGAAGTAAACACTTAAACATAGGGTTTGTGCCTGAGCACTTTAGAAATGCACAGCTTGTAGGCTTTCTCTCACAGTACAATTTCAATGACAGTTCTGTTCGACTTAGAAAAATAATATCAAGGAAATGGCTGATTATCATATGTCTTGCCATAGTTATGTCATTTGCTCTTCGTTTTAATCCCCATCAAAATAAACTCTCTGTCAGTTTCTCATTTTTGCACCCCGGTCAATCAAAATCCATGGACCACTCCCATGTCCTATTGATGATCTCAGTAACAATGCCAACTGCCACAACTGTTACAAGTTATAAGCACTGGTGCATTGTCTGAGTGCTGGTGCAGTTGAGGCAGCTCACATGGCAGCACCAGTGGAAAGTGCAGTGACATCTCTCAGTAATCTTCTCAATCCGGGTCTTATATCCTCTCCCACAGCACAGCAACTCGCAGCCATCCAATGCTGGTGAGGAACTGTTGCAGGTGCGCCCAGATGTCCCAAGCGTACCCGTTTTGCTGTTGTAAGAGCAAAAGTTGGGTGATTTTTCAAAATAGACAAGGTCTTGCACAGAAGGGAGTTTGTGAGCAGGGTTCTCGGGCTGGAGGTGACGTGGATCGGCTCGATGAGACGCCCGGTTGCTGCCTTTATTGGCGTACACCACTCTGGAAGCACCATCAAAACGGTCCTTTAATAAGTCTCCAACTGTCCTGAAGCTGGGCAGACGCATCCAGCAGGTGCGAATAGTGCAGGAACCTGACATCCCGTGACACTTACACTCCTGACGCATCTCTGAGGAAACCGTCTGGAGGAAAATAAGGATGAAAAAATAAATTAGACTTCTAGCTGATTTATTAAACTTGCCATTTTTAGTAACTGATTACTGGTGTCTTACAATTCTCCCCGCCTCATTATTGTGTACATTGATGAGGTATCGCAGGTCTCGGCCCCTCTCGCTGGAGTCCACAAATTCCCTTGTAAACATCCTGCCAAAGTCAACATTGTCACTACAGCCTCCCCAGTGCCAGTCGGGACCCCCAGGCCCTCGTCTCCTGTAGTCACAGGTGCACGACTCAATAGAGCCTTCAGAACAGGACCGAGCCACTGCATGGGTAACACCAGCACTTGTGATGGCAAACACAAATGCTGTCTCCCGGCAGCCTGACAAAAAAAGAACCACAGTATTCTTTAGGAATTCCCTGTGTATATTTATAAATAGATAAGTCATTTAGTCGACACAGCTCTTGCCATTACATTCCAGAGTACAGTAGCCTTATAATACCATATCTTAAGAGTGTGGAGGAAAAGACCCATTATGTAAGAGTGCGGAATGAAATACAAGGTAAACTTGCCTCTGTTGATGATTTTGCCAAACACTGTTGGGGTGTGGGATGTCGGACAGTTCCAACGGCGGTTACGGAACTGCCACTTGCACTCCTTGATGGCTGTGTGGAGACCAGCTGCAATGGCGTGGAGGATGCCGGGGTTTTGCCGAATCAGCTTTCTCTGCCGTCGGCTTAGCAAAGCAAGGCTAGGGTCCAGGGCTAATTGCACATTCTTACTATTGGTGAGGAGGTTGGTGGAAGATGCTACATTCACAATCCCCCTGGTAGAGGAGAAACAATGGTAAGTCTGATATGGGTATGCTCATTCTTTGACATTTTCAGTCAATGAACTAGAATGCTCCACTCAGTGTATGCAATTAAATATGTAGAAAAAGTACAGTGAATTATTTGTGGTGATGTTCAAATTACAGAGCATCGTTTCAACCAAGGCCAGTCTAAGATCCTCCACATAAAACAGGAAATATTTTCTTAACCTTGACCTAATAAATAAATGTTGCTATAACAGTAGGCTATAATTATACAGAACACAAACTATTAAGTTAGACTTGACCGGAGATGAGCCAGTGCTATACCCAGTCTATAAATAATGTCAAGTGACACTAAATATTAATCACAAATTAGCTTATTAAAGGCTTTTGATCACCAAAGTCAATATGCTTTAAATATCATGCAAAGAAAATGAGATGCTCAGATCTAAAAGGAGCTTCGGTGGTCAAAAGGATAGGATATTATTATAGGATAATAATAATAAGGATAGGATTATATGATTATTGCTCAAACTTTTTAATTGTGTATTTTATAATGCATTTTTTAAGGGTTTCGCATGGCAGAAACATTACAGGATGCTGCTGCTGGGGACTCCTTCCATAAAAGTTAAATAAATGTCTCCTTACAGAGACAAAGCTTCACCGTATCAACAAGTCTACATTTTTTGTTTAAAAGAACAGCACGTTCTTAGTCTCTTTATTGTAAGTGCTGGATTATGTAGATTGCCTGGCATACAAATCTCTGTGAATGATTCGTTACTCTAGAAACACTAGCGCATTAATATCACATTGTGATTCGCCTGGCAGCCGGCACTATTGACAAACTTGCTGTTCTAGAAAATTAATCAACACCTGACCAATCAGAGTCGATATCTGAACAGCGTTGTACTATTACGACGTGTTATTAAACACCTTTCATAGTGCGGGAAGGAGCGCACCGTTTCATCCTATGCAGGAATGTCCAGCACCTTAAGGGAGAGAATACGGGCATGAATCAGACCTGGAAGGGAACTTATTTATCACTCATGATATGAATCCGCGTTTAATTTAGCCCACATTGGAGAGAAATTGTTGTCACAGCTTCAAGCCGCACTGTCAAAATGACAAGGAGACATACTGAGAGAAGAGAGAGCGAGAGAGAGAGAGCGCAATGGTTTCTGTGTAAAAACACTTTATTTGGCTGAACTCTTACTCCTATATTTAAAAAAAAAAAAAAAAAAAAAAAAAACTCGTATAAGATTTTAACAGATTAACGACTCCAGCGCACGAATAGGAAAAGAAAAAAATCATATTGCCAGAAAAGCTCCTTGAATAAAGTTTTTATTAATGGTTTGGCGTTTCAGATGTTTTCTATTTGTAATTTTTTTTTTTTCGGAGTGTGATTTCGAGCTGTGGGATTGGATTAATAAATAAGAACATATTTACCCAGTCAGCTCATATAGCTAGTATAATTATAATTTAGTGAACGAATAAGGAAAAACCTCAGTGCTGAATTACGCCCTACAGTGTACACAGCTAGAAATCCAGTTTAGACTGAGGTGAGTTCAACCATGGAGCAATGTATAAAAAAAGTTCATTAACAAGACACAAGTCCGCGTCAGCCCAACTCAGGAATCCTCTCCTCCTCCCTATCACCATCATCATCATCATTATCATAAACATAAACATAATCATCATAAGGAACACTTGGAGAGAGAGAGAGAGAGAGAGAGAGCTCACCACCACCGGCCGCTGCTGTTGGCCGCCGCTGAGCTGGAGATGCGGGAGGAGAGAAGCAGCACGCAGGCGGCTTTCAGTGCGGTAAACAGCGCGAGGACCCGCATGGCACCTTCAGGAGAGAAGAGTGTGTTAAACCACGCATGTTCACACAAGTGTTGAGTTAACTTCCAACTCAGTGTTAGTGTTCAACCCTTCCTAAAAATTATGTAGGCCTCTATCTATCTATCTATCTATCTATCTATCTATCTATCTATCTATCTATCTATGTACTTTGAATATAAATATTTTAA
>JAOVYU010000024.1:5423832-5443012 GCA_025674565.1 Synodontis membranacea
GGTTACAAAAGCTTTAACTAAGGTGCCTGACTACAGCCTTGGATATCTTCCATTTGTACATATAAAATAATTTAATGTTGAATTCAGTCATTTTAGATTTAGATTTATTTTTGTAGTATTTTACTTACATTTATCGTCACGTCAAAGTGTACATAGTGTAAACAACAATGGAAAGTACAAAATATGAATGAATTTATTAAGCTGCATAGAGCTCCATCGACAAAGTTAAATAAGAATAAGAGATTATTCTTATAATCTCTAATAATATATTAAGAAAGATGAGTGAATTTATTAAACTGCATAGAGGTCCATCAACAAAGTTAAATAAGAGATTATAGGAGGTAAAGGGGAAAAATATATTGGTATAATAACAGTAAAAAATAGAAAATAGAATTACAATGCATTCTGTGTGCATGATACAAACAATACATAAGAGCAGAAGTGTATATTGAACTGTACAGTACTGTAATAAGGATTCTGGTGTCTGTGTTTATGTGATGTTTGATGTGTGGAATTTAAAATGGATTTAAGAGTGCTATTGGTAAAGCTGCATTTGGTGAACATCAAGAGCTGAAATGCTGTTAGTGTTAAAATACTACACAATACCACAATCAACCACAATGAATCTCACTTGTTTACATCAAATATAATGGATGGTGAACAACATGCTTCACTTTACTCCATACAGTACTCCACTTCAGCTCCTTGTGGCAGTACTATAGTGCTAATACATCGCCCCCTAGTGGACATATCCAGACATGACATCTCAAACACAAACACATTTTAGGGAAATTCTTTTGCATACTGTAATAATAAAACACATTATAATACATGTTTTTTGTTTTTGGTAGAAAACCGTTTTTTTTTAATAACCAAAGAATAATATTGAAGAGTCTTGTCCAGGAACTACATTTATCATACGGACAACACGCTTCAAGTTATATTTTCTACACACGATACATTGATAATACATCACGTAAAAAAAAAAAAATCAACAACAAAAAAAAACCCTATTTAAACTAAATAAAGTCATCATGCTGTTTAATTATAAAAAAAAAAAAAAAAACGGACCATACTACAGAAGTGCGCCTGACCATTTAAAAAACTTTTGAAACTGAACAAAAAATTTTAATATGTTGTAACATTATATACAGATCAAAGAACAATTACATAATGGATGTAGTTTTGGCTACAAAGTATCCTGTTGTAAGACAGAATAAGCGCTGAGATCTTTACATCACTGAAAAAAAAATTATAATAAAAATCTTTAGATGTAAATCCTCACTGGAGAATAATTTAAAAAAAATCTGTTTTTTTTTTTTTTTTTTTTAATAACCAAAGAATAATATTGAAGAGTCTTGACCAGGAACTACATTTCTCATACAGACAAAATGCTTCAAGTTATATTTTCTACACATGATACATTATGATAATACATCATGTAAAAAAAAAAAAAAAAAAAAAAAAACTATTTTAACTGAATAAAGTCATCATGCTGTTTAATTATAAAAAAACAACATACTACAGAAGTGCACCTGACGATTTAAAAAAAAAAAAAACTTTTGAAACTTAACAAAAAACGTTTTTGTTTTTTTTTAAATATGTTGCAACATTATATACAGATCAAAGACTTCATTTTAAAGAACAGTTACTTAATGGATGTAGTTTTGGCTACAAAGTATCCTGTTGTTAGACAGCATAAGCACTGAGATCTTTACATCACTGTAAAAAAAATTATAATAAAATCTTTTGATGTAAATCCTCACTGGAGAATAATTAAAAAAAAAAATCGGTTTTTTTTTTTTTTTTTTTTTTTTGTATCGTAGCTCGAGACTTCTTAGCGACGTTGTAATAAGAGAGCTGAATGGAGAATTCGCACGCGCTCGGTGAATGACAGGCTGTATTATTAATGCCCGTGCAGAGTCAGGAATATGGTGAGCGACCTGGGCCCGTTAATCCGAAATGAAGCTGAACCGATATTGTTCCTTCTACTACAGACAGCGGTCGCTGAACGGACGGTGTTGACATGGATGACTCTCTACCGCCGATGTCTGCCTACTAAATTAGACACAACTCTTGCTTTTTTTGCACTTCGTGCGGCACATTTCGGTTCCGTTTGGCTTCGGTTGTTCACAAACGGTGGTTTTGGACTGGCCAAGACATGCAATTAGGACAAACGGAAAGCATGGTGATATTTGTAAACTAGGCCTTGCGGCGCCTCGGCTTTTCCCACGGACTCTATCCGGCATGACGCTCCCAGGCCTGGGACACCAGCCGCACTCTACACTCGGTGAGACCCGCGACTGCGCCTGCGCCTTTCTGCGCGCTTTTGTCTTTTAACCCAGGACCCTGCTGCAGCGCCACACGTGTCCTGACTCATTTTTAGCCGAAATGTAGCAGTACTACACAGTCCGGTATTCGTCGGTTTTATTGAGAAAAAAAAAAAAGTTGCACAGACAAACTTTAATGTGAAACATAAAACTTATCGTGCGATGCTAATTAATAGCTTAGCTTACATCAGTGCGCAGTGTTAGCATGCTAGCTAGCGAGCCTTATCGTAAGTACTTAGCAAATAAGAGAAATGTTTTAACTGTTACATATAGATATAAATATTAAAATATATAAACATAATACGTGTTAAGACACGTGTGTGTGTGTGTGTGTGTGTGTGTACACATGTACACTGGTTAGTTAGCTTATAGTGTTAGCCAGCGGCCAGATGCTAATTGTTTGTTAGCTTATCCATGTTGTCTCTATTTATTGTGTACAGTTTAAGGTAAGCGGGTTAGCTACTTAGATCTATTTGTAGATTAGATAAACAAGCACCTGTTTCTGTTATAAACGCCTTACCGAGTTAGTACACTACTGTTTTGTTTTTTTTGTTATTGTTATTTGTTTTGTTTTTATTGTAACATTTCTTTCATGGTTTTAATTGTTCTATCAGTAGTTACCATCACACGCGTGGTTCTGTTTATCATTCAGTTATCAGTGAACACATGGTGGGCTGCTAGATCAGACATGGGTACTAGGAGTTACAGCTTTGTACAACCAGCTCGTTTGAAATGAAATACAAGCAACACTTGTAGTAAAAGCTACAAGTGTTTTGTGTTTTTTGTTTTTCTTTTCCAAACAGGCAAATCGACGCCTGTGTTAAGTTCTGAGAGGCTCCTGAGTGATTCAGTGAGTCTTTAAAGGGAAGCAGTGAAACAGCTGATGAGCAGCTGTTCCTGCTGTAGACTGTGCTTGTGTGTGTGGGATAAGTGTAAATGGTTTAATCGCAGCTGGAGAGAACTGTGCGCGCACATGATCTTAATGATGTCTCATTACTGTCTCAACAGGTGCTGAATAGTGGGTGCCGAGTTGATCCGAAGTGGTGACGGAAAAGCCCAGCTTTGTGATCCGACTTCGCTTGTATAACGCTTTGTAGTGTATCTGACTATACAATCCGACCGAGTGAGGTGGGATATCGAACTGGAACTGGGTACGCTGAAGAGCTGCCCTTGAAAAAAAAAAAAATCTAGTTTAAGGTTCCGTAAAAGTCTGTCTGCATCTTCAGGATGGCCTCCGTTCCGGTGTATTGCTTGTGCCGGCTTCCTTACG
The DNA here is from genome assembly GCA_025674565.1 of Synodontis membranacea. Lineage (NCBI taxonomy): Eukaryota > Metazoa > Chordata > Actinopteri > Siluriformes > Mochokidae > Synodontis > Synodontis membranacea. The sequence goes on from JAOVYU010000024.1 coordinate 5,427,433, forward strand.
ATGTCACACGCTTCATGATCGAGTGTGATGTTTGTCAGGACTGGTTTCATGGAAGGTAGGCGATGTCTTGTATTTTACACTTTAAACCTGAGCAGACACGATTAAAAGTGTCTTACAGTGGTATTGTTTTGGTTATAGTTGTGTAGGAGTGGAAGAAGATAAAGCAGCAGACATTGACCTGTACCATTGCCCTAACTGTCAAGTGACACATGGACCCTCTGTCAGTAAGTACCTTGTCGTCGTCGTCCCCCCCCCCCCCCCAATTTGCTCTGTGTAACTCATAATCTATCATCATTCTATTAATAGTAGCTTCACATGTAACCACTGGTAATAAGAAGGCAACATACACTAATTCATCCCTGTTCCTGTTTCTGTTGTAGTGCGTAAGCGGCGTGGGGGTTCTAAACAGAATGATGGTTCAGGAGCCAGGAGAGAGTCAGGGCGACCCGTGAAGACCGGGAGTCCTCAGTTTGTTCGCGAGTTGCGCAGCCGCACTTTTCCCAGGTAATTTGTGTTTGTTTGTTCGTCTCTATCATCGATCCTGTGAAAGCAAACCAGGGATGTGCAAAAGTACATCCATCCATACCACTTATCCATTAAGGGTCACAGGCACACTGGAGCCAATCCCAGCTGACTTTTTTATTATTATTATTTTTTTAACGAGAGGCTTGGTACACCCTTGATCAGGTTTACAGCCTATCGCGGGGCTAACACAGAGAGGCAGAGCTATTCTCCTTCACACCTACATTGAATCTGATCAAATCTGTATGTCTTTGGGTTGTGGGAGGAAACCAGAGTGCCCAGAGGAAACCCATGCAGGCACGGTGAGAACTTGTGAACGCTGTACAGAAAGGCCCCAGTCAGCCGGCAGGTTGGAAATCAAAGCCTTATTTCTGAGGTGACAGTGTTAACCACTGCACCATCATGCTGTCATATATTTCAAACAAGAATTTTTTTTAATGTATAATTAGGTATGCTTAAGGCCAACTGACTTCCGTCTAATGTCACATCTGTGTATATGTGAACACATTTTTGGTGTTGTGTGCAGATGGTGTTTGCCATCACACTTGCACGTAACATGCACATATCAACTAGTCAGCAGAAAATGAAAAACATCTCGAAAAAAGTCTCACGTTTCATCACAGTATGAATGGAAGAAGTGAGATGATCACTTATTTCTGGGTTCTTTAGAGTTATAGATGGTGTACAATTAAAATATTAAAGTTGACAAGACTGGGCACAGTTTAGGATTTTTCAGATTTTCTCCACAGTAAAAGACAAGCCAAAGATATGTATTAAATAAATAATTACTGTATATTGACAAAGAGAACAGCAGCTCAACACCACTCTCTCTCTCTTACCTTAATGTACAATAGCACTTTTTTCAGTTCGCATAATGGATTTTACAGAAAAAGTTTTGTTACAAATGTTTGTAAGAGCACAAATGGCTCATGATACTTTCTGCTTTGAGAACACATAATGATGAATAACATTTTATATATCACGTCAAGGAATAGCACCAGAAATTGTTGGTAATGTGTTGATTTGCAAATGAAGTGACAACTCATATTTAATATAATTTTTAAATATGTTGTTTGCAAGGCAGTGCATTTGACTACAACTGAAAATGTGGGTTAAATCATATCATATATAAGCTGTCCATATAAAGGTCGCATGAAATAAGCAGTTGTAAACTCTATTTTTATCTTGTGTGTTTTAGTGCTGATGAGGTCCTGCTGAAGCCGACAGGAGCCCAGCTCACAGTGGACTTTCTGGAGGAGCGCTCCTTCAGTGTCCCAGTCCTGGTTTTGAAGAGGGATGGGTTAGGCATGAGTCTGCCTCCTGCTTCTTTCTCTGTGTCCGATGTTGAGCACTGCATTGGTAATTAACATTATCCAGTCTGGCGCTGTTCAATGATGTCAGACGAGCTATCTGACCATTTTAGGTAGTGTTGCTACTAACGTGCATTGTTTTGTTATAGGAAGCGATAAAGAAATCGATGTGATTGACGTGATGCGTCAGGCGGACCTGAAGATGAAACTTGGGGATTTTGTAGAGTACTATAATAGCCCCAACCGAGACAGAGTGCTGAATGTGATAAGCCTGGAGTTTTCAGACACCAGGTATACAGATTCCTTTGTCACCTCATGAAAGTCTTGATAAATATAATAATAAATATACTCCATTGAGCACTGCGACTCCCCACGGATTGGCATCAAATCCCAATACAGAACTGTGTGTGTGTTGTTTCCTATCAAATAACTCTGCCCATGAATGTAGAAGTTCTCTGCGGCTGTTTGTTTGGAGACTTGATAGGCACAACAGGGTTGCCGCAGTCATGGAAAACCTGGAAAAGTTTTGGAATTTAGAAATAATTTTTCCAGGCCCTGGAAAAACTTTGGAATTCTTGGACAGAGAGGAAAAGTTTTGGAAATTTATTTTTGTTTCCCGTTTCCCGCTTTGCCCCGCCCACTCGCTCGCTCACCGCGCTAACTCCGCTTACACCCCCCAACCCATGCCCCCAACCCATGCCCGTGCATATACCCAAAAGCAACTATACCAATACTTTAAACTTTAAGGAAAATGACAGAGTATTAGTATAGAGATATTTGTAGGCAAACATTACCAGACGATTTTTTAAAAAACGGCCAATAACATACAAAGCCATGTATGTATGACTGAATCTCAAATATTAGCTCCATTATGTTGTATCCTATGTAGCAAACAAGTAAAGTGAAAATGAATCTATTTGGCATCTAGAGATTTGCCCTAGAAAATTGCAGATTCTACTTGAATTGCAGGGATAAAATTTAAATAGAACTAAAAAACATTACTGTGAAATGAATTTTGTGTGTACTAGGTTGTCTAACCTCGTAGAGACCCCAAAGATTGTGAGAAAACTATCATGGGTGGAAAACCTCTGGCCAGAAGAGTCTGCGTTTGAGAGGCCAAATGTGCAGAAGTACTGCCTGATGGGAGTGAAGGACAGCTACACTGATTTCCATATTGATTTTGGAGGAACTTCTGTGTGGTACCATGTGCTACGGGTAAGGCATGTTTTATGTAATTACTGTAAAATATTTTCAGACCTTAAACCATTTCATGTGTTTTAAAGCATTTTCATGACAGAATCGCTGTGTGTTTTTGACTCAGGGTGAGAAGATTTTCTACCTGATCCGTCCAACTCCTGCTAACCTTTCACTGTTCGAGCGATGGAGCTCCTCCTCCAATCAGAACGAGCTCTTCTTTGGGGACCAAGTGGACATGTGCTACAAGTGCTCAGTCAAGCAAGGAAACACTCTGTTTATTCCAACTGGTATAAAGCATTCCTTTGCTGTGTGATTATTGATGAATCAGAAGTTATTTGATTTAAACCAATTCCTAAGCTAAAGTTCCAGTTTCTAGAGCCGTGCTCATTTCCTTATTAGCGCAGATGTTAAATTCTCAAATATAATCAGACCCTAAACTATATATATTGTCTTTCATCAGGATGGATCCATGCAGTTCTTACTCCTGTTGACTGCCTAGCATTTGGTGGAAATTTTCTTCACAGCCTCAACATCGACATGCAACTTCGGTAAGGTGTTAATCTACTCATTCAAATATTTAGTTCTATGTATTATGGTTAGTAAAATGGTGAATGTATGAAATCATTTTCTGGTGTTATTTTCGTGCATTTCTCAGAGCATATGAAATAGAGAAGAGACTCAGCACAGCAGATTTGTTTAAGTTTCCTAACTTTGAGACCGTGTGCTGGTATGTTGGCAAGCACATCCTTGACACTTTCAGAGGTAAGGCATTCCAGAAATTTGTTAAATATCTGTTAAGAGAAACATATAGCGCACAGGCTTTCCCTGCTGGTTATACTGCAACAAAATTAACTGCAGAATCAAGCCAAAGAAGGTTATAAAATATAACTTCCAAGTGACGATTTCTTAAAACAGGCATGATTATTGAAACTGGTACAATTCCACCAAATACTCCTTCTTATATTGATGTTTGTTGTTTTGTAGGTCTGAGAGAAAATCGACGGCATCCTGCCTCCTACCTGGTCAATGGAGCCAAGGCTCTCAATAATGCCTTCCGAAGCTGGACTCGCAAAGAGGTGATCTGTCACAATCACATAGACTTGAAAGTTTCAAATAATTACTAGGCTTTCATGGTGCAGAACTTACACACACCACACATGCACACTACATCTACACTAAATATTAGTATTTGTTCAGTGCCTGTGGCAGCACTGTTTAACTGCCAATTTGTGGCTTAGTTCCCCAACCACAAAATGGCACAATGGCCAAAACCACAATGCAGGGAAAGCTGTAAACTTGAAAATTTTACATTCACTTATTTCAGCCAACCAAAAAAAATGTCTCCAGCAATTTATGACATTAGTGAATGGTCAGCAATTTTTAGACACCCAGATTGTCTTAACTAAAAAAAAAAAAAAGCATTGTTTGCTGTTTGTTCTTCAGTCCTTGGCTGAGCATGAGGATGAGATCCCAGAAACCATTAACACCCAACAGCTGGTGAAGGACCTAGCCAAGGAGATACGACTAGTAGAGGTAAGGATCACACACTGTCTTGGGAATGCACTGGACTTTTAGAGTTTTAAATTCCTGATGTGTTTTTCATGAATTAAGAATGTATTTATATGTTTATTTCTTGACAGGACATCTTCCAGCAGAATATAAACAGAAGTGGGGCTCCCTTTGGTGGCTCACAGTCCCTTCCTTCTGCACACATCAAACCTCAATTAACCACTCCTCTCAACCCTGGCAGACCTCCAGGCAAAAAAAGAGGCCCTAAACCTAAGGAAGGGCCTGGTGGTGGGAGTGTAGGCCCTCCAGGGGTCAAGAAAAAAGGCCAGAAAGGGAAGGAGATGAAGATGGAGGCAGGAGAGCTGGATCTGCTTGAGATTCATACTAAACATACTTTGAAGAAATTTCAACCAGGAAATAAAGCCAAAAACAAGAGCAAGGTAGCATACAAATCATATAAACAGAGCTAAGGAGACTTTAGCAAACACTTTGGAATGGAAACAGTTTTTCAATGTTCTTTTCAAAATCTTTTCAAAAGATGGACCTGCAAGGAGCCTGTGTCGAAAACTTTGCAGGGAAAATAAACAAGAGCAAGCTTAAACTTGTTCTCACAAATGGCAAGATACAAGGGTATTACTTTTTTCTTTTTCTTAAACAACTGTATTATATCCCCATTGCACTGCTATAGTAATATAGTTTTCTATTCTATAACTTTCTCATTTGCTGTCCTTTTAGGAAGAAAGGTGGCCGCTCTGGTAGCACTAATGGAGCAGGACGCACTGCTCAGTTCCAACCTCTAACGAGCAGTTCAGCTCTTTCGTCAGATTTCGATTCTGAAGATGAGCTTCAGATAGATGAAAGTCCTCCTCCTCGACGCAGGCCTGTCGTACCCAGCAAAAAGAAACTGGCTGGTAAGATGAGTGTGTTTTTTGTTTGTGATGCACAATTTTTTTTGTTTATCTAATATCAAGATATAAGCAAACACTGCTTTGCAGTAGGTCTTCCCAGGAAGCTTCCACGAGCAAAACCATGCTCAGATCCACACCGCATAAGAGAGCCTGGGGAGGTGGATTTTGACATTGAGGTAAACCTGACTTCAGTTCTTTTGCAAAAGGTATAGAGTAACACGGTGGAGCCGCAAAAAAAAAAATATGCCTTGAGTAAATCCATTTTGTGTCACTCAGGAGGATTACACCACGGATGAAGAGATGCTTACTGTCCAAGGATTAAAGGCAGGAGCAGGGGGAATCCTGGACTTACTTAAGGCTAGCAAACAGGTAGCTGGCCTAGACCCTGCCCTCAGGTACAGAACTAACTGCACCTTTTTACTATTAAGTTTTGGACTGTAATGGTGAATTTCACACTTATTCATATTCACATTTGATATTCATATTCATATAAAAGTATTCTTTAAACTTATACACACAATACAGGTATCTGTTATAGAATACATGTATTCTATAACAGATACCTGTATTGTGTGTATAAGTTTAAAGAATACTTTTATATGAATATGAATATCAAATGTGAATATGAATAAGTGTGAAATTCACCATTACAGTCCAAAACTTAATAGTAAAAAGGTGCAGTTAGTTCTGTACCTGAGGGCAGGGTCTAGGCCAGCTACCTGTTTGCTAGCCTTAAGTAAGTCCAGGATTCCCCCTGCTCCTGCCTTTAATCCTTGGACAGTAAGCATCTCTTCATCCGTGGTGTAATCCTCCTGAGTGACACAAAATGGATTTACTCAAGGCATATTTTTTTTTTTGCGGCTCCACCGTGTTACTCTATACCTTTTGCAAAAGAACTGAAGTCAGGTTTACCTCAATGTCAAAATCCACCTCCCCAGGCTCTCTTATGCGGTGTGGATCTGAGCATGGTTTTGCTCGTGGAAGCTTCCTGGGAAGACCTACTGCAAAGCAGTGTTTGCTTATATCTTGATATTAGATAAACAAAAAAAATTGTGCATCACAAACAAAAAACACACTCATCTTACCAGCCAGTTTCTTTTTGCTGGGTACGACAGGCCTGCGTCGAGGAGGAGGACTTTCATCTATCTGAAGCTCATCTTCAGAATCGAAATCTGACGAAAGAGCTGAACTGCTCGTTAGAGGTTGGAACTGAGCAGTGCGTCCTGCTCCATTAGTGCTACCAGAGCGGCCACCTTTCTTCCTAAAAGGACAGCAAATGAGAAAGTTATAGAATAGAAAACTATATTACTATAGCAGTGCAATGGGGATATAATACAGTTGTTTAAGAAAAAGAAAAAAGTAATACCCTTGTATCTTGCCATTTGTGAGAACAAGTTTAAGCTTGCTCTTGTTTATTTTCCCTGCAAAGTTTTCGACACAGGCTCCTTGCAGGTCCATCTTTTGAAAAGATTTTGAAAAGAACATTGAAAAACTGTTTCCATTCCAAAGTGTTTGCTAAAGTCTCCTTAGCTCTGTTTATATGATTTGTATGCTACCTTGCTCTTGTTTTTGGCTTTATTTCCTGGTTGAAATTTCTTCAAAGTATGTTTAGTATGAATCTCAAGCAGATCCAGCTCTCCTGCCTCCATCTTCATCTCCTTCCCTTTCTGGCCTTTTTTCTTGACCCCTGGAGGGCCTACACTCCCACCACCAGGCCCTTCCTTAGGTTTAGGGCCTCTTTTTTTGCCTGGAGGTCTGCCAGGGTTGAGAGGAGTGGTTAATTGAGGTTTGATGTGTGCAGAAGGAAGGGACTGTGAGCCACCAAAGGGAGCCCCACTTCTGTTTATATTCTGCTGGAAGATGTCCTGTCAAGAAATAAACATATAAATACATTCTTAATTCATGAAAAACACATCAGGAATTTAAAACTCTAAAAGTCCAGTGCATTCCCAAGACAGTGTGTGATCCTTACCTCTACTAGTCGTATCTCCTTGGCTAGGTCCTTCACCAGCTGTTGGGTGTTAATGGTTTCTGGGATCTCATCCTCATGCTCAGCCAAGGACTGAAGAACAAACAGCAAACAATGCTTTTTTTTTTTTTTAGTTAAGACAATCTGGGTGTCTAAAAATTGCTGACCATTCACTAATGTCATAAATTGCTGGAGACATTTTTTTTGGTTGGCTGAAATAAGTGAATGTAAAATTTTCAAGTTTACAGCTTTCCCTGCATTGTGGTTTTGGCCATTGTGCCATTTTGTGGTTGGGGAACTAAGCCACAAATTGGCAGTTAAACAGTGCTGCCACAGGCACTGAACAAATACTAATATTTAGTGTAGATGTAGTGTGCATGTGTGGTGTGTGTAAGTTCTGCACCATGAAAGCCTAGTAATTATTTGAAACTTTCAAGTCTATGTGATTGTGACAGATCACCTCTTTGCGAGTCCAGCTTCGGAAGGCATTATTGAGAGCCTTGGCTCCATTGACCAGGTAGGAGGCAGGATGCCGTCGATTTTCTCTCAGACCTACAAAACAACAAACATCAATATAAGAAGGAGTATTTGGTGGAATTGTACCAGTTTCAATAATCATGCCTGTTTTAAGAAATCGTCACTTGGAAGTTATATTTTATAACCTTCTTTGGCTTGATTCTGCAGTTAATTTTGTTGCAGTATAACCAGCAGGGAAAGCCTGTGCGCTATATGTTTCTCTTAACAGATATTTAACAAATTTCTGGAATGCCTTACCTCTGAAAGTGTCAAGGATGTGCTTGCCAACATACCAGCACACGGTCTCAAAGTTAGGAAACTTAAACAAATCTGCTGTGCTGAGTCTCTTCTCTATTTCATATGCTCTGAGAAATGCACGAAAATAACACCAGAAAATGATTTCATACATTCACCATTTTACTAACCATAATACATAGAACTAAATATTTGAATGAGTAGATTAACACCTTACCGAAGTTGCATGTCGATGTTGAGGCTGTGAAGAAAATTTCCACCAAATGCTAGGCAGTCAACAGGAGTAAGAACTGCATGGATCCATCCTGATGAAAGACAATATATATAGTTTAGGGTCTGATTATATTTGAGAATTTAACATCTGCGCTAATAAGGAAATGAGCACGGCTCTAGAAACTGGAACTTTAGCTTAGGAATTGGTTTAAATCAAATAACTTCTGATTCATCAATAATCACACAGCAAAGGAATGCTTTATACCAGTTGGAATAAACAGAGTGTTTCCTTGCTTGACTGAGCACTTGTAGCACATGTCCACTTGGTCCCCAAAGAAGAGCTCGTTCTGATTGGAGGAGGAGCTCCATCGCTCGAACAGTGAAAGGTTAGCAGGAGTTGGACGGATCAGGTAGAAAATCTTCTCACCCTGAGTCAAAAACACACAGCGATTCTGTCATGAAAATGCTTTAAAACACATGAAATGGTTTAAGGTCTGAAAATATTTTACAGTAATTACATAAAACATGCCTTACCCGTAGCACATGGTACCACACAGAAGTTCCTCCAAAATCAATATGGAAATCAGTGTAGCTGTCCTTCACTCCCATCAGGCAGTACTTCTGCACATTTGGCCTCTCAAACGCAGACTCTTCTGGCCAGAGGTTTTCCACCCATGATAGTTTTCTCACAATCTTTGGGGTCTCTACGAGGTTAGACAACCTAGTACACACAAAATTCATTTCACAGTAATGTTTTTTAGTTCTATTTAAATTTTATCCCTGCAATTCAAGTAGAATCTGCAATTTTCTAGGGCAAATCTCTAGATGCCAAATAGATTCATTTTCACTTTACTTGTTTGCTACATAGGATACAACATAATGGAGCTAATATTTGAGATTCAGTCATACATACATGGCTTTGTATGTTATTGGCCGTTTTTTAAAAAATCGTCTGGTAATGTTTGCCTACAAATATCTCTATACTAATACTCTGTCATTTTCCTTAAAGTTTAAAGTATTGGTATAGTTGCTTTTGGGTATATGCACGGGCATGGGTTGGGGGCATGGGTTGGGGGGTGTAAGCGGAGTTAGCGCGGTGAGCGAGCGAGTGGGCGGGGCAAAGCGGGAAACGGGAAACAAAAATAAATTTCCAAAACTTTTCCTCTCTGTCCAAGAATTCCAAAGTTTTTCCAGGGCCTGGAAAAATTATTTCTAAATTCCAAAACTTTTCCAGGTTTTCCATGACTGCGGCAACCCTGTTGTGCCTATCAAGTCTCCAAACAAACAGCCGCAGAGAACTTCTACATTCATGGGCAGAGTTATTTGATAGGAAACAACACACACACAGTTCTGTATTGGGATTTGATGCCAATCCGTGGGGAGTCGCAGTGCTCAATGGAGTATATTTATTATTATATTTATCAAGACTTTCATGAGGTGACAAAGGAATCTGTATACCTGGTGTCTGAAAACTCCAGGCTTATCACATTCAGCACTCTGTCTCGGTTGGGGCTATTATAGTACTCTACAAAATCCCCAAGTTTCATCTTCAGGTCCGCCTGACGCATCACGTCAATCACATCGATTTCTTTATCGCTTCCTATAACAAAACAATGCACGTTAGTAGCAACACTACCTAAAATGGTCAGATAGCTCGTCTGACATCATTGAACAGCGCCAGACTGGATAATGTTAATTACCAATGCAGTGCTCAACATCGGACACAGAGAAAGAAGCAGGAGGCAGACTCATGCCTAACCCATCCCTCTTCAAAACCAGGACTGGGACACTGAAGGAGCGCTCCTCCAGAAAGTCCACTGTGAGCTGGGCTCCTGTCGGCTTCAGCAGGACCTCATCAGCACTAAAACACACAAGATAAAAATAGAGTTTACAACTGCTTATTTCATGCGACCTTTATATGGACAGCTTATATATGATATGATTTAACCCACATTTTCAGTTGTAGTCAAATGCACTGCCTTGCAAACAACATATTTAAAAATTATATTAAATATGAGTTGTCACTTCATTTGCAAATCAACACATTACCAACAATTTCTGGTGCTATTCCTTGACGTGATATATAAAATGTTATTCATCATTATGTGTTCTCAAAGCAGAAAGTATCATGAGCCATTTGTGCTCTTACAAACATTTGTAACAAAACTTTTTCTGTAAAATCCATTATGCGAACTGAAAAAAGTGCTATTGTACATTAAGGTAAGAGAGAGAGAGTGGTGTTGAGCTGCTGTTCTCTTTGTCAATATACAGTAATTATTTATTTAATACATATCTTTGGCTTGTCTTTTACTGTGGAGAAAATCTGAAAAATCCTAAACTGTGCCCAGTCTTGTCAACTTTAATATTTTAATTGTACACCATCTATAACTCTAAAGAACCCAGAAATAAGTGATCATCTCACTTCTTCCATTCATACTGTGATGAAACGTGAGACTTTTTTCGAGATGTTTTTCATTTTCTGCTGACTAGTTGATATGTGCATGTTACGTGCAAGTGTGATGGCAAACACCATCTGCACACAACACCAAAAATGTGTTCACATATACACAGATGTGACATTAGACGGAAGTCAGTTGGCCTTAAGCATACCTAATTATACATTAAAAAAAATTCTTGTTTGAAATATATGACAGCATGATGGTGCAGTGGTTAACACTGTCACCTCAGAAATAAGGCTTTGATTTCCAACCTGCCGGCTGACTGGGGCCTTTCTGTACAGCGTTCACAAGTTCTCACCGTGCCTGCATGGGTTTCCTCTGGGCACTCTGGTTTCCTCCCACAACCCAAAGACATACAGATTTGATCAGATTCAATGTAGGTGTGAAGGAGAATAGCTCTGCCTCTCTGTGTTAGCCCCGCGATAGGCTGTAAACCTGATCAAGGGTGTACCAAGCCTCTCGTTAAAAAAATAATAATAATAAAAAAGTCAGCTGGGATTGGCTCCAGTGTGCCTGTGACCCTTAATGGATAAGTGGTATGGATGGATGTACTTTTGCACATCCCTGGTTTGCTTTCACAGGATCGATGATAGAGACGAACAAACAAACACAAATTACCTGGGAAAAGTGCGGCTGCGCAACTCGCGAACAAACTGAGGACTCCCGGTCTTCACGGGTCGCCCTGACTCTCTCCTGGCTCCTGAACCATCATTCTGTTTAGAACCCCCACGCCGCTTACGCACTACAACAGAAACAGGAACAGGGATGAATTAGTGTATGTTGCCTTCTTATTACCAGTGGTTACATGTGAAGCTACTATTAATAGAATGATGATAGATTATGAGTTACACAGAGCAAATTGGGGGGGGGGGGGGGACGACGACGACAAGGTACTTACTGACAGAGGGTCCATGTGTCACTTGACAGTTAGGGCAATGGTACAGGTCAATGTCTGCTGCTTTATCTTCTTCCACTCCTACACAACTATAACCAAAACAATACCACTGTAAGACACTTTTAATCGTGTCTGCTCAGGTTTAAAGTGTAAAATACAAGACATCGCCTACCTTCCATGAAACCAGTCCTGACAAACATCACACTCGATCATGAAGCGTGTGACATCGTAAGGAAGCCGGCACAAGCAATACACCGGAACGGAGGCCATCCTGAAGATGCAGACAGACTTTTACGGAACCTTAAACTAGATTTTTTTTTTTTTCAAGGGCAGCTCTTCAGCGTACCCAGTTCCAGTTCGATATCCCACCTCACTCGGTCGGATTGTATAGTCAGATACACTACAAAGCGTTATACAAGCGAAGTCGGATCACAAAGCTGGGCTTTTCCGTCACCACTTCGGATCAACTCGGCACCCACTATTCAGCACCTGTTGAGACAGTAATGAGACATCATTAAGATCATGTGCGCGCACAGTTCTCTCCAGCTGCGATTAAACCATTTACACTTATCCCACACACACAAGCACAGTCTACAGCAGGAACAGCTGCTCATCAGCTGTTTCACTGCTTCCCTTTAAAGACTCACTGAATCACTCAGGAGCCTCTCAGAACTTAACACAGGCGTCGATTTGCCTGTTTGGAAAAGAAAAACAAAAAACACAAAACACTTGTAGCTTTTACTACAAGTGTTGCTTGTATTTCATTTCAAACGAGCTGGTTGTACAAAGCTGTAACTCCTAGTACCCATGTCTGATCTAGCAGCCCACCATGTGTTCACTGATAACTGAATGATAAACAGAACCACGCGTGTGATGGTAACTACTGATAGAACAATTAAAACCATGAAAGAAATGTTACAATAAAAACAAAACAAATAACAATAACAAAAAAAACAAAACAGTAGTGTACTAACTCGGTAAGGCGTTTATAACAGAAACAGGTGCTTGTTTATCTAATCTACAAATAGATCTAAGTAGCTAACCCGCTTACCTTAAACTGTACACAATAAATAGAGACAACATGGATAAGCTAACAAACAATTAGCATCTGGCCGCTGGCTAACACTATAAGCTAACTAACCAGTGTACATGTGTACACACACACACACACACACACACACGTGTCTTAACACGTATTATGTTTATATATTTTAATATTTATATCTATATGTAACAGTTAAAACATTTCTCTTATTTGCTAAGTACTTACGATAAGGCTCGCTAGCTAGCATGCTAACACTGCGCACTGATGTAAGCTAAGCTATTAATTAGCATCGCACGATAAGTTTTATGTTTCACATTAAAGTTTGTCTGTGCAACTTTTTTTTTTTTCTCAATAAAACCGACGAATACCGGACTGTGTAGTACTGCTACATTTCGGCTAAAAATGAGTCAGGACACGTGTGGCGCTGCAGCAGGGTCCTGGGTTAAAAGACAAAAGCGCGCAGAAAGGCGCAGGCGCAGTCGCGGGTCTCACCGAGTGTAGAGTGCGGCTGGTGTCCCAGGCCTGGGAGCGTCATGCCGGATAGAGTCCGTGGGAAAAGCCGAGGCGCCGCAAGGCCTAGTTTACAAATATCACCATGCTTTCCGTTTGTCCTAATTGCATGTCTTGGCCAGTCCAAAACCACCGTTTGTGAACAACCGAAGCCAAACGGAACCGAAATGTGCCGCACGAAGTGCAAAAAAAGCAAGAGTTGTGTCTAATTTAGTAGGCAGACATCGGCGGTAGAGAGTCATCCATGTCAACACCGTCCGTTCAGCGACCGCTGTCTGTAGTAGAAGGAACAATATCGGTTCAGCTTCATTTCGGATTAACGGGCCCAGGTCGCTCACCATATTCCTGACTCTGCACGGGCATTAATAATACAGCCTGTCATTCACCGAGCGCGTGCGAATTCTCCATTCAGCTCTCTTATTACAACGTCGCTAAGAAGTCTCGAGCTACGATACAAAAAAAAAAAAAAAAAAAAAAAACCGATTTTTTTTTTTAATTATTCTCCAGTGAGGATTTACATCAAAAGATTTTATTATAATTTTTTTTACAGTGATGTAAAGATCTCAGTGCTTATGCTGTCTAACAACAGGATACTTTGTAGCCAAAACTACATCCATTAAGTAACTGTTCTTTAAAATGAAGTCTTTGATCTGTATATAATGTTGCAACATATTTAAAAAAAAACAAAAACGTTTTTTGTTAAGTTTCAAAAGTTTTTTTTTTTTTTAAATCGTCAGGTGCACTTCTGTAGTATGTTGTTTTTTTATAATTAAACAGCATGATGACTTTATTCAGTTAAAATAGTTTTTTTTTTTTTTTTTTTTTTTTTACATGATGTATTATCATAATGTATCATGTGTAGAAAATATAACTTGAAGCATTTTGTCTGTATGAGAAATGTAGTTCCTGGTCAAGACTCTTCAATATTATTCTTTGGTTATTAAAAAAAAAAAAAAAAAAAACAGATTTTTTTTAAATTATTCTCCAGTGAGGATTTACATCTAAAGATTTTTATTATAATTTTTTTTTCAGTGATGTAAAGATCTCAGCGCTTATTCTGTCTTACAACAGGATACTTTGTAGCCAAAACTACATCCATTATGTAATTGTTCTTTGATCTGTATATAATGTTACAACATATTAAAATTTTTTGTTCAGTTTCAAAAGTTTTTTAAATGGTCAGGCGCACTTCTGTAGTATGGTCCGTTTTTTTTTTTTTTTTTATAATTAAACAGCATGATGACTTTATTTAGTTTAAATAGGGTTTTTTTTTGTTGTTGATTTTTTTTTTTTTACGTGATGTATTATCAATGTATCGTGTGTAGAAAATATAACTTGAAGCGTGTTGTCCGTATGATAAATGTAGTTCCTGGACAAGACTCTTCAATATTATTCTTTGGTTATTAAAAAAAAACGGTTTTCTACCAAAAACAAAAAACATGTATTATAATGTGTTTTATTATTACAGTATGCAAAAGAATTTCCCTAAAATGTGTTTGTGTTTGAGATGTCATGTCTGGATATGTCCACTAGGGGGCGATGTATTAGCACTATAGTACTGCCACAAGGAGCTGAAGTGGAGTACTGTATGGAGTAAAGTGAAGCATGTTGTTCACCATCCATTATATTTGATGTAAACAAGTGAGATTCATTGTGGTTGATTGTGGTATTGTGTAGTATTTTAACACTAACAGCATTTCAGCTCTTGATGTTCACCAAATGCAGCTTTACCAATAGCACTCTTAAATCCATTTTAAATTCCACACATCAAACATCACATAAACACAGACACCAGAATCCTTATTACAGTACTGTACAGTTCAATATACACTTCTGCTCTTATGTATTGTTTGTATCATGCACACAGAATGCATTGTAATTCTATTTTCTATTTTTTACTGTTATTATACCAATATATTTTTCCCCTTTACCTCCTATAATCTCTTATTTAACTTTGTTGATGGACCTCTATGCAGTTTAATAAATTCACTCATCTTTCTTAATATATTATTAGAGATTATAAGAATAATCTCTTATTCTTATTTAACTTTGTCGATGGAGCTCTATGCAGCTTAATAAATTCATTCATATTTTGTACTTTCCATTGTTGTTTACACTATGTACACTTTGACGTGACGATAAATGTAAGTAAAATACTACAAAAATAAATCTAAATCTAAAATGACTGAATTCAACATTAAATTATTTTATATGTACAAATGGAAGATATCCAAGGCTGTAGTCAGGCACCTTAGTTAAAGCTTTTGTAACC
>JAOVYU010000024.1:5457096-5482066 GCA_025674565.1 Synodontis membranacea
TAAGTAAAGTATAGATACGTAAAAATTTACTTAAGTACAGTAACGAAGTACAAATACTTCGTTACATTCCACCACTGTATTTCTGTCTGTCTGTTTAGTGAAGAATTTATTTAAACGACCGGCTACATTTATTTGCAGCCCACACTTTTATATAATAAATTTATAATTCAAAGTATTTTTGGTTTTATGCTGTTCAAAACTCTTTTTTTTTACAGGGTGAATAAATGTAAGTGAAATGTAAATAATTGGGCAATATTACTTCCAAAACGAGCGAACACCTGTTGTCATGGAGTAGCTCTGATTATGTTAGTCATCACTGAGATCAGATAATATCACCCAGCCCTTATCCACAACATCAATTAATCGGTACTGAGTGTGTGTCTATGATCATTACATTTCGAACATAGAACTTACAAAATGCTCCAGCCACCGTTCAATAATAATCAATGCTTTCTTGGATCCACAGGCGTGTCGGAAGGAGCGGGTAATGCAGTATATGGTAGTAGGACTCCACGTGTTTCCAGGTGTCCAGCTGGACCAGGCTCCAATGTTTACCTGGTTTGTATTTAACTGAACACTAATCATGGATGTTCAAGCTTATCTGAAAGCATCAGAATAGATTCCGCAGTAGTATCGCTATCAACCTGGACAAAAACTACTCGCATCAATATCAACTGGTTTGGTGGACAAGATGACATGTCTTAACTTCCATATGTAATGAAGGCCCTTCTCTGGACTTAGTAGCATCTGACTCTGAGATGGGAGCAGTTTCAGCACCAAAACTGATAGCACTCCCCACACACTTTTTTTCCCCACATATATCAAGGCCATCTCACAGCGCCCTCCCATCTTGTTGCTCCTCCAATGAACCTGACGTTATTTGTATGGACCTCAAACTTTATTATGAACAATCATCATACGTGGATATATATAAATTTTGTATGCAAAATTTTGAATGCAATCTACACACACAAATCACTACATACAATTACAAACCATGTTTCATCTCAACCTGGCAACGCACAACGCGATTAAGGGGCATGTGAGCGTCTGCTCTCTGCGCAGGGCTGGAATCCCAGCTGAACACTACCTTACTTAGCTGTTGTCATAATGGGAAGGAATGTCATGTAATGATAAATGTTAATATAAACCGATACGTGTTTTGTACCGTAGTGTTTATCTGTATTTCTGTGACAAAATAATGATGACGTGATGATAAGAAATATATTTAAAAAATAGATATAAAGAAATATTTTTAATTATGTATTTACGAGCAAAGGGGGAAAAAATGTTTCTTTGAAACCTAAATGTTGGTCAATGTATAATGATTATTCATAATGAAGTTAGGGTGTTGTGACTGCTTCCATCTCGGATTCGGATTCAGATGCTGATAAGAATGAAGTTAATGGGCCTTCATTCCCAAATATTAAGCCTGAGCGTGGGTATGGTGTAATTGTTCCAAACTAATGTAATGTAAGACTAACCAGAATTGTGTTTTAGCCAATGAGAGTCTCTGTGAAGAAGAAAGGCCGTCATGGGGCCATATCAGGTTAGAATTCTCTCTCTCTCTCTCTCTCTCTCTCTCTCTCTCTCTCTCTCTCTCTCTCTCTCTGTCTGTATCATCATGCCTGGTTTAAACCTCTTGCATGATATAATGCTTCATTTGAAGTCATTTCTTGCTCAAATACAGCAGGAATTTTTCACAACCTTTTAACATGATCATCTGGTATGTTTTTAGAAAACACCGTACCATTCTCCCCTGACCCATCAGCCCTACGCAGTATTATGCTGAATGAGGGGATTAAATCTAGAGATCCTGATGGAGCGACACCAAGAGCATCTATCTGCCCCTCAGGCAGAGGCACCTCCATTTACTCTGTGAGTCTGCTCCAGCAGTTTTCTTTTGTTTTTGCGTCTTGCTTTTGTTTTCTATTTTTCAGAGATAATTTTTCACTTCTTCTTTGCTTTTAGGCTCAGAGAGTACCTGTAAGTAAGCCTCAGACACATGCAGCAGCGTCAGTTGGTGAACCTGCAGGTAAATTGCTCTTACACTTCTGAATTTCTGATCTCGTGATCATAGTTGGCATTATTGGTTAATAATAATTTCAGTTCCTGCAGTCTGCACTGAAACTGCAGGTTTTGGGTTTTGGTAGCAGCGATCAGGTAATAAATATGTAACCTTGAGGTTAAAAACATGTAACCTCTAGGATTAGCAGGTAAATTGAAGGTGGAATTAGAGTCAAGAGTTTTTGATTAGTGGGATGACAATCAATTGTTGAGTGGGCACTTAGCTTGATTTAACGAACAGGGATTTATGATCTTCACAACACGTTTGTGAAGTGTGTCATGGTGTTTGGTGAGGGATTCTGCAAGCACTTGCAGTTTTGAAAATACATACTATATACATGAAATAATCTTTATATTAATAATGTAAAAATCTTGTAAAATTGACATTGCAGTCATGGTTTTTAGTCCATGTAAAGTGTTTTGAAACTGTGCTGATTTGTCTGATGTAGGAGGTGCTGTGCCATTCTCTCCTGACCCATCAGCCCTCCAGAGTATTCTGCTCAACGAGGGGGTGAAACGCGGAGCTGGGGCAACTCCCAGAGCCTGCCCCTCAGGGAGAGCAACGTCTGTTTACTCTGTGAGTCCGCTAAAAAAAACACACACACACACTCCAGTGATTGTCCTAAAGGAACACTCCAGAATTTTCCAGAATCTCGATCTGTAGAATCTGTAGCCTATACGGAACAATGATTTTAGTATATCACTGTACTGAAAAAAAAAAAGAAATAGAAAATCTGCTTAATTGAAACTTAGTCAGACATGAGAAAAGGTCTTGGTAAAGAAAATGCACAATACAGTAAAAGCAATTCCAGTCATCCATGTGTCATCAGGTGGAAAAATCTGTGAAAGGGTAAATTATGTGAGGAGTAAAAAGCAACAGGACATGCTGTTGCAGGAAAATAATCAGATTTTTTTTTTCTCTGTTAAAGAAATACATATACTCCATTTACAGGCACATTAAAATGATTAAATCCTCCAAAACACCTCTTATGTTGTCCTGAAAACGTGGTTACAGCTTTATCTGTGACATTACAGCTTTTCCCCGGACTGTCATGATATTACCCCGACTGTTATGGCTTTACCCCTGACTGTTATGGCTTTACCTCTGGCTGCTATGCTTTTACCCCAGACTGTTATGATATTACCCCGACTGTTATGGCTTTACCCCTGTTACGGCTTTACCTCTGACTGCTATGCTTTTACCTCAGGCTGTTAAGGCTTTACCTCGAACTGTTACTCGGATTGCTGCACTTTTACCCCTGACTGTTACGGCTTTACCTCTAGTTGTTATGCTTTTACCGCAGACTGTCATGATTTTACAACTGACTGTTACGGCTTTACCTCCGACTGCTATGCTTTTACCCCAGACTGTTATGATTTTACCCCTGACTGTTATGGCTTTACCGCCGACTGCTATGCTTTTACCCCAGACTGTTATGATTTTACCCCTGAATGTCACTGCTCAGGCTGCTGCACTTTTACCTCAGACTGTTACTAGGATCACTACACTTTTACCACTGACTGCTACGGCTTTAACTCTTTGGTGCAGGAAGTCCTGTGATAATTTCACATGCTCTACAGATGAAAAGCTGGAGTGTTGCTTTAACATCTTTTATGTTTCACGTGGTGTGTTTTTGTGTCCATCAGGCTCAGCGGGTACCTGTTAAGAAAGCTCCGTCAGAAGCCTCTTCAGCCGGTGTGTTTTCTGTGCTCTGAGAGCAGTCACTATTCTTGCCACAGTATTGCTTATTGAACGTTCTCTTTTTTACAGCATAGATTAAAAGAAAAAAGAAAGAAATGAAAGTCTTATCTTTAAGCAGGAATCTGGCAAAGAGTACAGTACAACCGGAATGTTCTAGTTCTGAAAATTTATTTAAATATGAAGTAGGCAAATGGTTATGTATTTGCTTTAGTAGGCGCTGTGTCGTTCTCTCCTGACCCATCAGCACTTTGTAGTATTCTGCACAATGAGGGTGTTAAAGCAGGCAGTTCTGGTGTAATGACACCGAGAGTGTCTGTCTGCCCCTCGAGAAGGGCCACCTCCATTTACACAGTGAGTCCAAGATTCAGATATATTCTTGAAATCTTATCACTGGAGTACACATGTTTCCGAATCAATTATAGATTTAAAACAAGTCACTTTGTGTGCTCTAGGCTCAAAGAGTACCAGTGAAGAAAGCTAGAGCTGAAGAAGCAGCCCAAGCCGGTAAGGAGTTTTTGTCCCGACAGGAAGTACCTGCAGTGTTTTAGTCTGATGTTCTACCTGATTGCTGCTTAATATTTGATCCAGGAAAGCCTGGCATTGATGAACACAAATTGATGAACCTGAGCTAAGTCTGAGATTCTGTTGTATGACGCTGCTCCTTTTCCTGTGGTACAGGTATCAGCCAGACTCCCGGCAGGAAGTGGACTCCACAGCGGGTTCCTACATCCCAGTCCCAGTCTGTGGTCAGTTCACATCATGGTTTGGTCCATTTTGTTTTTCTTAGTTAAGTATATAAGGCTTAATGTGTGTGTGTGTGTGTGTGTGTACGTGTTTGTCTGTGTTTTAGAGGAGGCTAAACTCTACACTTAAGACGCACCTCCTCAATATCTCCCCTGGTTTTGGTGAAACACAAGCGCCCAGGACAGCTAGTTCCTCCCAGCAGGAAGTAAGAATGAACAAACTTGGTCAACACTTTGAAAGACATAAATAAGAAATAAAACATGATTAGATGCACTGTTAGAAGAAAATAATCAATCACAGTGGTGTTTTGCAATTTAACATGAAAGGATTTAGTGTTATCACCCCAAAGGTGATTATTTTCCAGTATCAGCATGTCAAAATGTTTGATTCTTCTTATACCACAGGATTTTCTTACATTTTTTATTACATGTTATTTTGCTTACACTTACATTTAAGATTGTACAATGTCCACATAGCAAATTTCAGTTATCGTTTACATTATAGGAACTAGAAACAGTTGATTCCTTAGCAGATTCTTGTTTTTTTCTCTCTTGAAGTTAAACAAGACAAAAATTGCAGCTCTCCATCCTGAACTTTCCAGTGGTGGAAAACTTAAAGCTTT
This sequence comes from Synodontis membranacea, assembly GCA_025674565.1. Lineage (NCBI taxonomy): Eukaryota > Metazoa > Chordata > Actinopteri > Siluriformes > Mochokidae > Synodontis > Synodontis membranacea. The sequence goes on from JAOVYU010000024.1 coordinate 5,462,232, forward strand.
TCAGACACTGGAGATATTTTTTTCCAATAAATGCTAAATAAACATTTCTTTTCCGTGTTAATAAGGTACATTCCGTCTGTCAATCCAGAACAGAATTCAGGAAACAACTGCAGTATTTAGTCGTAGAGGTGTACAAAGTCTGGAGTGAACAGAACATTTGGGACAAAAGCCCTTTGTCGGACATGTAAGCAGAGTGTTTCATGAGGCTATAGTGAAACCAGTGTATTTTTGAAATGTTTAATGATGTAACAACTGTCTGTACGTGTTGTTGTTATGGGAACGATGTATTGCGGAACCATAAGGAGAAAGAACATTATTGCATCACAAACCCTGTTGCATCATGCTACACTATTGTATCATAAAGATTTTTGAATATCCTCAGGTTCCACCACATGATCAGAAGTACTCAATCTTAAGAAGTACCTTTTTTTTTTTTTTTTTTTTTTAAGTGGAGTCCCTGTCCCTCTCTAACTACAGAATTTAAACCTGTCATTTGTTTTGCAGCTATTATGGAAAATTAATAAATTCCTTCCTACCAGTCAGGTTTGAAAGTTGAATAGTGCTGTGTTTTTAACTGACATTAAACTTGTTAACACAGAATTGTGAATGTGTGGCAGGAAGAAGTGGTCCAGAGGTTATTTCAAGAAGAACCAGAGCATGAAGGGAACGAGCATATGGAAGATGGTCAATCGCTGCAGCGTCACGAATCTGTAAGACACTAACGTTTTGGTTCTTGCTGTGTTGCCACATTATCACTGTGAGTAATGACCTACCTGCCTAGTGATGATTCTTTTTTCCTTATAGGTTGAGCATAAATTAAAGCATGAAGGTGACACAGACACCGCCACAAAACGCTGCCATTCCGGAAAAGAGCAGATCCCAGCAGCACAGCCATTCATCCAGGCGCCACACAGGCAGTCAGTCATAGTGTTTTCATCTGGTCAGAAGCTCCTGGCTCAGAATGGTGCTCAGACTGCCTTGATTCCCACGTCTCAGCATGAAGCACAGCTACAGCCATGCACAGACCGAACCAACAGATCACAGAGTGAACTGAACTCGGAAACAGATAGACCAGTGTCCCCCAGCAAGCTATGCAAGACAAAAGGTAAAGTTACGTTGGGTGAATTGAGGATGGTTCAGTACATTTTGCTTTTGTGTGCTTGTGTGAGCATTTATGGGTTTTGCCGCAGCTTCCAGCCTCAGCTCGGCTGCGCGCACCCTGAGACGGCGTTTGCCGCCCCTGGATGAAAAGTTTCTGGATGAAGAATGTGCTATGTACATTTCCTACCAGCAGTCATGGCCGAATCAGCCCCGCTGCTACAACCCCGTGGCCTCGACACTCCTCTTTCAGGACTCCACCGTGAGTTGCATTCATTCTTACACAACAAAGCGCTTAGTATTAGCGAGACGAGGCACCTGGACTTTAAGGTTATAGTAAAGATGTTTACACTCCTCATCCGAGGGACATCAGTTCACCAGATTAGTGGGAAAATATTTTCAAAGTTATCCCACAGTTTAGTTGCCCTGATCTTTTTATATCAATATAAATGAGACACAGGTGGAAATCTGCCAGCTAGTGGGGATTTTAAAATACCTTAATCACAGTTACGCAAAGTGAGTAAAATGTTACATTTGGGCATTGAGTTATAGAGAGTGGATCCACTGACTGTTGTATAAAAAAAAAACTGTTGTTTCTTTGTTTTTGGCATAGATCAGGGCAGACCAAACCAGGCACTTGAAAAATCAGTAGCAGACAGTGTGTGAAAATAAGTGTTGCTGAACATGAACCATTGTGACTTCTGTAGCAGATCCGTGTCTTGTCGCAGCCAGTAACATGCACTGCTGTAAATTATTTAGCTGAAGGTGGCTCACTGAGAAAAGGAAGTGGCTCTAACTTTTCATAGATTTTTTTTATCCTCTGTTTTGTTTGATGAGTGAAGTGACAACAAAAAAAACAGTTACAATCTAAACAGGACATTTAAAGGCTAACAAATTAGTTTTTTCTCTGCTACAGAGTCTGTGCTAGACAGAAGAGGTAATTTGAAACTCCACTTAAAAAGATAATTAAATATAACCACTTCCAATTCATGTTTCAGCTATTAGCCATAAAATAATGGTTAACTGATGATGGTTTAACACTAAAAGAGATTTAGTGAGTAATAACGAATGTAATGAGTGAGCCAATTCATGATCCGAATCGATTCATGATATTAGGTTCACGATTTGATTTTTAAAAGAATTTTATTACCAAAAAGTGCAGCATTTATTTTTCTATTTATTATCATTTTAAATTTCCCTTTTGTTAAATTAAAAAATATACTTTTATTTCATGTTCTTATAATTATCTAACTAAAATTATTTACAAACATTTGTTAAGGTTAAAATTAAATAGCAGCCTGTTAGCTAAAATATTCCTTTTATTAATAATGAAAAAACACAAATCTTTTTCTTAAAAATTAAAAAAGCTTAAATATAAAACTGCCTTAGTTTGCCTCTTTTTGCTTTAGATTTTGGAATTTTGTTTTTTAAAAAAAAAAACTTTATTTCTTAATCACACAAAAGCTTTTTTGCCATTTTAGATCTGTTTGTGTGTAACGTATATTCCCGTTATTGTGTCCTCTTCTGTCTAAACAACACAGTTACAGATAGGAAAAACTAAGATATTAATCACAGTTCGTTTTTATTCATTTTTCCATCAATTCGAACCATCATAAATTTATATCATGTCGATGTACAATATATTTACATGGCTAGTCTTAGTTGCTGATCTAGACTTTGTGATTGTATCTAAACAAATTTTAGTTTCTTTCTCCTAGCATAGAGCATGACATGTATAACAATGACTATTAGACTAATTAGTTTGGTTTCATTTTTCTGACTCTCCACAGCACTTTGTGCCCATTAAAGCGACAAGTCCGACCCTCAGTCCTGTTCCACACCCTTCATCAGTCAGAGTGTGAAGACTTAAAGCAAGCATCTGAAGATTATTAAAAGTTTCTCACTATACCTTTCACAGCTATGACCTTGATGGCATTCCTCCACTATAAACAGCTGACTGTTGACAACAAATATTATAGGAACAAACAAGAACATATTAAATATGATGAGACGAGTGAATCCGAGTTGCCACGTACTGAATACACGATGCAAAACAAAGTGAACCCCAACATAATTCAGAATTGTTTGAAAGACCATGTTTACTGTTGGTGCTTTCCAGACATTGTTATATATATATTTTTTTTTTTGTTAGTTTTTTTTGTTCTTCTTCTTTTTTTTTTTCACTACTTTTCTATAGTCTCAGATTCTCAGTTATAACACAGACACCACTAACTTTAATTTCCTAACATAGTACACATTGACGATTCATTAATTGGTCTTCTGTGCTTTAACTGCATTTTTAAATTAAGCTTGCATGATTGGCTTTGTTATTATGTGTGTAACACTAAAGCTGCCAAGCTTTCAGCACTTGTTTGCTCACTGATCGACTCGAGCATCTTCCCAAAAAGCAGACCGAAACCGTCACATTGTTACATGTAGAAGCAAATCTTCCTGTGATTACGCTCATTTCTTACTCAGGCAATTATCTTTTGTAATTATGTTGTCTATATTTAATAATAAACATGCATCAAGGACTTCAAGATTATTTGTTGTGTGAGATTTTTTTTAGTCCACTATCAAAGGATGTTAAGGAGAAATTATGCAATGCTAATTGGTCTTGACTCATTAAACATCAGTCAGTTACTCAATTTCTCACCTAATAAGCTTAGTGTTTTCTCAAGACTTCAGCATATAAATTAATGAAGTTTGAGTTAAAGCAGTTTTAAGTTGTTTTAAATTGTTGCACTTCTCTTGCTAGGAGTAAATCAAATTTCCAGGCAAAAAAAGTAAATTTACATGGTTATTAAAGGTCTATATACAAATACACCTTTAGACAAATGAATTCATTAGTTGGTGTACCAGGCAAGTAAATGCTCCCATGTGTGGCGCAGTACTATTTTTTTAACCGAGTGATTTAAAATAGTAACTAACATAATGGAATAATGCATGGTGAGCTAGTTAAGTGCAAAGCCATAAGCATGATCCTCTCCTGATGAAGTTCTAGCACGTCGTATTGACAACACTGACCAAAAGCTGTGTATTTCTGATTCTGCCTGATTGTCATCCATACAGGGTAATTAATCCATATAATTAAAAAAATGTTCTGTCATCAGCCAGATCACTGCTCACCTGATGTGTAGCACAGCAGGCAGTGGGGTATGAAACGTGGTTCTATTACAGCACCAATGTGAAATGTGTTCTGGTTAAATATACACACCAAATTGGTAGTAAAATTAATTTTTATTTGTCAGTTATTTGTCAGTCAAGCAACTACAACTAAAAAAACCAGTCTGTTCATGAAATCTGCTTATCCTGCGTGCCCAGGTTACTGCACCTTTCAAATTTACTATGTACTATTTACTATAGTACTAAATTACTCTAAATAAAGAAAAATGATGAAAATTGAAATGACATACGAAAAACAATGTACATTAGTGCATTTTACGAATATTTCTACTTGGTTTGTGTATATTTAAATGTATTTTTAAAAGCAAATGGCTACTTTTAATAAAGTAAATAAAGGGTCTGTTTAAAATAGCATGCACCTGGTTCATGCTGCATGATTGACCTTTTTTTCATGTGACATGAAGTGGGTCATATGTTCAAGGGTTCAGTTTGATCATAAGTCTGTTGAGTTATTCAGCAATGGATATGAAGAGTGGAGGCAGCAATGCCTTGCTTATATTTAGTTGTGCAGGAGGGTGTGTGTGTTTGTAAGAGGAGGGGGTAAAGGGGCAGAACGCTGTACTATAAAAACTTCTCCCCGCAAGAGCCTTCTCCTGGGAAAGTAATAATCATCAGGTTCGCTCTGTCTTTCCCTGGAAACTCAGCTCTTTGGAGCAGCTTTTTAACATGTCCCAGACACAGGCGTCAGGATTGGACCCCACCATGATGGGTATTGGACGGGCGATTGCAGTCCTGACTTCAGGAGGTGATGCTCAAGGTAGGTAAAGACACAAGAATGGACTGTTGTAGCAGTAAACACAGGGATTTGGTAGGTTTGGTAGGTCCATTGTGCTTAGTTCCAGTGAAAGTGCAGCTGTCATTAAGGACAGCTAAGTAAAATATAAGTCATTTTTATGCAGATTTAAAAACTAATCCACTATATTGTTACATTAACTTAATCTTATTAGGAATTTCCTTCCAAAACAATCATAAAAAGCATCACCCAGATGCCTTTCCATTTTTTTTTTTTTTTTTTTTTTTTGTACTTGGTTCAGTTTATTGATACAGTCTTAGAGCAAATAAATTGTCTTGAGCAATCTTAGGATCGCTTAGGATCATAGGACAAGTACCAAATTACGTCTTATGATCCGCCACAGCTTGTCGCTATTACTTTCAGTGCTCTATAACCTTTAACTTTAGCCTTTAGCTTCTCTTGTCCTGTGCCTCAGACTCTCTGTGATATGAGTCTTAATTTAGCTTCCATGACCTTTTTCTGGAATGACACAAAGTTGTAATGGGAACACTGGATCAGCAGCTGTTCACTTCTGAAACTGGAGAGGCTGCATCACCTTTACCACAACAGCGCCTATGCTTTCTGGAACTGGAAACTTTGAAGGAGATATAGAGGAAGGATTAAGTGATGCGGAAATCGCATTCTGCCACCTCTTAAAGCGTGTCATGTTCATGTCTTCATGTCTCCACAGAATCAATAAATAAATAAATATGGAAATATTAAGAGACCACTTCAGTTTTTCTTAAATCAGTGTCTGTGGTGGAATTCCAGCACAAGCACACCTCATTTTATTTAATAAAATACTGATTAGGTGATCACCTGAACCAAATCTTGTTTAACAAGGAAAAGTACAAAAACCTCTGCTGTGGCCATCACTATGCTCGTGCAATAGGATCAGTTAGGATGACAAAACCAGTGCTAGTATTACCTTCAATTTAATTGGAATAAAATATGTATTATCTATATTGAAATATCTATTCAACATGCGAAAAGATTTAAAAAGAATTGTTCTGAGTGAGAAAAAGAAGGGTTCAGTTTTGGCTTTCCTGGCAGAGGGATACGGTGAGTGTCAGGTTGCTTCCATCCTCAGAAGATCCTCAAGCAGCAGACATTGGGGACAACAAATTTACAGACTGGCCGCGGATTGATTAAACGACTCTCTACTGACCGGGATGATCGTCAATTGCTTCGAATGTCGCTGAGCAACCGTAGGATCGAGTGACCTACAAAAAGATGTAGGTCAGATGGCAGCTGGGCTTAATTGAATAGCAAGGACTGTTCGAAACAATGTGTTCGGCGTGTCATGCATTTCTGAGTCCTGCTTTTCTCTTCCCCACTCCTGTAAAGAGTGGCTGTTTGAATTACCGTAGACTTCCTGTGAGCTCCAGCCAGTCTCTTTTAGTCTCTCATCAACAAGGCAAAAGAGAGATGTTTGTTTTTAATATCTGATACTGCTGTTGCCGCATTATTATGCGTTTCAGCTCGGGTTTCATTTTTATTGTCAAACAAATGCTGTGCTGTAATATAGGTGACATATTTGATAAGATCTATTATCTAAATGAGCTAAAATCATCTGTAATCGTAAAGCTAACTTACACTACCTGATTCATATAACATATGATCCATGGACAAGACATTTACAAATAAACATAATAGAGTTAAACCTTTAAAAGTGAATAAAGAAGACATTTTTCTGACCGATCCGCTTGGTTGGGGCAACAAGGTGGTGCAGTGGTTAGCACTGTTGCCTCATAGCCAGAAGGTTCTGGGTTCAAACCTGATGACCAAATGGGACCGAATGGGTGTATGTTCTAACCATGCCTGTGTGCGTTTCCTCCCACAGACTAAAGACATGCAGGTTATGTCAACTAGCTACTCAAAACTGCCCAAAGGTGTGAATGGCTATTCATCTCCGTCTTAGCCGTGCAATAGATTGGTGAAATGCCCAGGGTATAGCCTGCCTGTCAGCTGATATTGGCTCCAGCTTCCCATGAACCTTAACAGATATGTGGTATAGATAATGGATGGAAGGATAGATAAGGATTTATTAAACCTTATCTTGAGACTGTATTTCTATCCATTTTGCCTGGCGTTTTTGTCTCGCTGTAGGATACACTCAATTCTGTTTTTTTGTTGACCAATCATAAAATGGCTAGTCTTATTTCACCCAGAAACCATGGGGGCACTCAGCTACTCAACTTTACAATTTAACTATTGAATATATGGTCTTTTCAATAGCAAACAGCAATAATCTATCCACTGTAAATAATACTCCCAATATTTCATGTGTTTTACTTTAGATTTTGCAGTTGCATGCATGTTGGTGTGCTTTAACATTTCTAACATAGCGACAACTGAACAAATATAGTTGTATCGGACAGAAAAAAAAAACACATTGCCAGCATCGTGCCAAAATGCAAAATACTGTATTAAAAATATAAAAAGCAAACTTTGTTTTACTGTGTAATGATATGTGTTGTCGGATATTTATTACACATAATGTATATGGTCCTGGTTTTATTCACATCTTGAGCTTTTTTTTCATTTCTAGTAGTAAAAGGCAATAAGATCTGTTATCACTCTGAATATTAAAGTTTTCTGGAAAGCTCACGCCTTCTGTCTGTTTTCAGGAATGAATGCTGCAGTGCGGGCTACAGTCAGGGTCGGCCTGTACACGGGAGCTAAAGTCTTCTTCGTTCATGAGGTCAGGCATGCATGCAGCACTGTGAACATGATATTACATGGACTGCAACTGGTATCTATCTGTATGTTAGGTGTTTATGAGAAAGAACTATGGATTCCTTAAATGATTCAGACATCCTCGACATTTGAAATGCTTTTAATATTAAAAATTACGAGTATTTAATCTCACTTTGGCCTTACATTTGCTCCAGGGCTACCAGGGTCTGGTTGATGGGGGTGATAATATTCGTCCGGCTACATGGGAAAGCGTGTCTATGATGCTCCAGCTGGTGGGTCACTCTCTTTATAAAACAGTTTTTTTTTTTAAATGAATTAATTTGTAAAGATGAAACCATTTACACACGTGGATACTTTTTAGGGGGGCACAGTCATCGGTAGTGCTCGCTGTAAAGATTTCCAGACCAGAGAGGGCCGCATCAAAGCTGCATACAACCTGGTCAAAAGGGGCATCACTAACCTTTGTGTTATCGGCGGAGATGGGAGTTTGACTGGAGCCAATCAGTTCCGCACTGAGTGGAGTGAATTGTTGGGGCACCTGGTCAGTACAGGTGAGTCTCTCGGAACAAAGCCTTTCTGCGCCGAGCACAGGAGTAGGTTTATCATACCTTGCATAAGTATTCACCCCCTTAAACTTTTCCACATATAGTAATGTTACCTCCTGGAACTGACAGGGACTTGGGATTTATTTTTAAGGGACTTGGGATATTATTTAATTGGGATTATATATCATGAATCTATACAACCTAGACCATAATATTGAAGTCATTGCATAAATATTCACCCCTGTTTTGATGTGACATACACCAGTCTGCAATGACTTCCCCAGAATGATTTCCCTAGCGTTTGTTAGAGAGCTGCAGAATCATAGTTGTGCCTATTTCTTTCTTTCCTACATATGTTTTAATAATGGATTAAATGGTGCTCATTTAAAGTCTGTAACATTATTATAGCAAACCCTGAATGGCACTTTGCCAGAAGTTATAATAATAATAATAATAATAAATAATAATAATAATAATAATTATTATTATTATTATTATTATTATTATTATTGATGTTCAAATGGGGTAAACACTTATGCAAGCTTCTGTATTCTATAGCAAATGCTATGGTGGTATGCATGTGAAGGCCACAAAAAGCTCAGTTCAGATTCTCCTTCAGGCAAGATCACTAAAGAGGAGGCCAAGTCAGCATCTCATCTTAACATCGTTGGCATGGTTGGATCCATCGATAATGACTTCTGTGGGACAGACATGACCATCGGCACAGACTCCGCTCTTCATCGCATCATGGAGGTGGTGGACAGCATCACCACTACAGCTCAGAGGTAGGCTATTTGTGATTATAGGGAAAAACTCTAGCTACTGCCACATCCATGTCTTTTAATTTTTTTTTTGGTAATTGTAATTGTTTATCTGGTTCATAGTCATCAGCGTGCTTTCATTCTGGAGGTCATGGGAAGGCATTGTGGGTAAGAGCACAGAAAGAAATGATCGACGATTTTCACTGTGACAAGAAGAAAATGACCTCTAAATACCATGTGTTGTATTTGTGTGTTTATCTCAGTTACCTAGCCCTGGTTACTGCATTGGCATGTGGCGCTGACTGGGTGTTTATTCCCGAGATGCCCCCAGATGACGGCTGGGAAGAACACTTGTGCAGGAGGCTGATAGATGTATGCACCCAGTACACACATGTTTTTGATTTTAGAACACACATTCATAGCTAGCCATAGCTCATCTATGATATCATAATTATTGCCATTTTAGTACACATTTAGACTATATAGATCATGTAGATTAAAAAAACATTAAAAAGTTACAGAAACAAGATGCAATGTTTTTTTTGTTTTTTTAAATTATTGTACAACAATCTAAACTCACCTGTGTTTTCTGCAAAGATTGTCGTACATAGATAAGGAACTATTATGACAAACATGGCTGCAAAAATGGTTTTGAATAATGGTGCATATAAACAGAGACATGATTCTCCTGGTCATACTTATGGTAAATTAAATGCAAATATAATCAATGCATCAGAGCTGTTTTATGATCAATGCATCAAATGCTTCATGTTAGTATGGAGACATGTCTGAAATGTGATTTTTCTCCCTTTTGAATTTTGTGGGTAAGCAGTCTTTACTATAACTATGAGTGCAATAGAGATATGTTTCAATTCAGGAAGGCCTTTAGTTTTCGTAACGTTAGTAGAAGATGTTTCATTAAGAACAAAATATGAACATTTCACCATTAGTGTTTCCCAGGTCACCATATACAGTACACATTATATTTTTCGCAGCACAATTATATTTTCCCCATCCCCATCTAAAGGACAGTGCACATCTTTATTAACTGCTGTCTCCTGCTTGTTGCATGAATCCTCTTAGACCAGAAACAGAGGATCTCGTCTGAATGTGATCATTGTTGCTGAGGGAGCCATGGATCGGTCTGGCAAGCCCATTACTTGTGATCAGATCAAAGAGGTGGGTAGCTGATCATCAGATTGATACCGGATTTTAACCTTGCACACACCTTCCAATTCAGTGGTTTTTCTTTATATTTAAAAGACACTTCACGTCTTAAAGAAATGATGGACTGTCATGTCTCTTTATTAGTTGAGCGATTCTTGATATGATATGGATTACTACAGTTGTGGAATGGGGCTTTTTGCTGTACATCAAGACGACCTTGACACGACACAACTGATTTTCTCAAACACGTTAAGAAGGCAAGAAATTCCACTCATGATCTTTAGACAAGGCACACCTGTTAATTTAAAAGAATTCCAGGTGACTACCTCCTATGACTACGTGCGTCAGATGCGCTTCCTGATACAACACTCCCAGATTTATGTGGGCACTAGTACCGCACTGACTTGTGGAATGGCTAGGGCATCACCAGGATTCGAGCTTGCGATCTCCTGATGATAGGGTGAACGCCTTCCTGTTATACCACTCAGCTTCTCTGAAGAATCTGAAGAAAATATGGAAAATCTTTTGTTTGTTTTTTAAACACTTCTTTTGTGTTATTTCATAATTTTATGTGTTATTTCATAGTTCGGATGTCTTCAGTATTGTTCTGCAGTGTAGAAAATAGTCAAAGTAAAGTCAGAATAAAGAAAAACCTATGAATGAGTAGGTGTGTCCAAACTTTTGACCGGTACTGTACGTTAAATGCACAAACTTAAACAGGATCTTTACTCCTCATAGAAAACTTGTGAAGTGTGTGATACGTTGGAATTCTCTCTTTAATATTGTCCTGTCTCTATTTGTAGTTGGTATCTAAAAAGCTGGGGTATGACACCCGTGCCACTATCCTAGGCCACGTACAGCGAGGAGGTACTCCTTCAGCCTTTGACAGGATCCTGGTGGGTTTTCTTTATCATTTTTAGGTCTCACGTTATTTATTATCTATGATTATACTTGTAGTGTTTTTTTTTTTTTTCAATTAAACTTCCCTTTAGTTTCCTATTTGAACATCTGTGCCTCTCTCTCACTCTGCGTATGTGTGTGTGTGTGTGTGTGTGTGTGTGTGTGTGTGTGCACGTGTGTGTGTGTGTGTGTGTGTGTGTGTGTGTGTGTGTGTGTGTGTGTGTGTGTGTGTGTGGCCAAATGTAACAGGGCAGCAGGATGGGTGTAGAGGCTGTGATGGCCCTGCTGGAGGCCACTCCTGACACACCAGCCTGTGTGGTCTCACTTTCAGGGAATCAAGCAGTCAGACTGCCCCTGATGGAGTGTGTACAAGTGGTATGTACCTCCAGTGATTGATTTGTTATAAAAAAAAAAAATAAATAAAAAAAATCAGATTCAAATGATGGCACATGCTCTGACCCTGACAGACCTCAAAAATCTGGCAATGCAGGAAAATCCATATGAAGCTAGTAACATTATGGACTAATTAATATATCCGTGTGATTAGCGTCTTAAACTTCAAGCCTACTATTTGGTTATTCATCTTAACATATATGAATAAAAATCAGTCAAGAAGGGGATAAACTATGCCATGCTACACCGAACACACTTCCTCGGTAGATGAACATGCGCCTTGCCATGATCAAACTTGTTGGCTGAAGACGAAGAAATTCTGATACAATTACCTACCATTCATGTACTGCATTCATTACTATTAACAGCATAAACCTCGGCAATCGTAAACGACAAGTAACGTCAACAAAGAAAGGTAACATGTAACCGGTATTAAAGGTAAAGGTAACAGGTATTAATTGACTTTTGCTTTAATATTAATAAAGCACGCCTGTACTAATTAACGTTCTTTCAATTCCTGACTAAAAATGCATTTACAGCATTTTCGTAGGTGTTGATAGTGTTATAACTGGATTCTGGTCTGTGTGTGTAAATAGAGGAACTAGCGTTTCCGTCTCAGGTCTGAATTTTGCCATTTAAAAACCACAAACCTGATTAAGGTCTTGGTTACTCTCTCCAACAGACCAAGGATGTTACCATTGCTATGAAAGAGGGCAGGTTTGAGGATGCTCTGAAGCTCAGAGGAAGGTGTGTGGTTTGATTTTACTTCCTTGGCTTGAGGCATTTCCTTAGTGGGTCGGCCGTGTGATGGTTTCACGTTCTATTAAGCATATTCCTTTTTATTGTCTTTTTTTGGCTTCATCAAGTGACACATTTTTGTGTGCAGGAGCTTTGAGAATAACTGGAACACATACAAACTGCTGGCCCATGTGCATATCCCCGAAGTCAAAGTAAGAAGATTTACGGCTCTGTTTTTGACATTTATAATGTTCATTTCTATGCCAGACAAATTCAGTCACCTTCCAAACTGTGCTATGATAAGTACTGATGGAATGCACACACTATAGCTCTCTCTCTCTCTATCTCTCTTCCCATCTCCCATTCATATCTTCTTTTCTTTTCAGAGTAACATTAACGTGGCCATTCTGAATGTGGGCGCGCCCTGTGCAGGCATGAACGCGGCAGTGAGATCTGCAGTCAGGATTGGTATCCTGCAAGGCCACAGCATGTTGGCAGTGCATGATGGCTTCGAGGGTTTGGCCCAAGGAAAGGTGAGTGACTGCTATAAATCTGTTCTTCATCCTCAGGTCACTGACTATCCTGCCGTGAATACTACGATCTTCTTGCATAAGAAAAATCCTGCACCCTAAAGGGCGCTCTATTACATGTGTCTCAATACCGAAAGACTCGATCCATTCCTTAGATTGAGCCTATCACTTGGAACCGTGTTGGCGGCTGGACAGGAAAAGGAGGCTCTGTTTTGGGAACCAAAAGGTAATGATGAACAATAACACACTGCTTTCTTTGCCACTTGCCAGCCATCATCACCTTCGATCATCACCTACAATTTGTGGAGTTCTCGCATGTCTTTCCTATCTTTGGCAGAACTCTTCCAGCAAAGCATATCGAAGACATCAGCCTGAACATTGCCAAGTACAACATTCATGCTCTGGTCATTATAGGAGGTTTTGAGGTGCGTAACATGAAGACTCAGCACCCCACCTAGCCAAGCACAATATTATCAAGATATAATTCTCTTCATATCCACGCAACATATCCATCAGTAATCCATTTTTGAATTTCCTTCCCACACAGGCGTACTCAGGTGGTCTGGAGCTGGTCCAAGCCAGAGAAAGGTATGAGGAACTGTGTATCCCCATGGTAGTAATTCCAGCTACTGTCTCAAACAATGTTCCTGGATCAGACTTCAGCATCGGGTCCGATACCGCCCTGAATACCATCACCACGGTCAGAGCTGCAACTATCACACAAAAATACACTCTAGTTAATGCTTACGCTTTTTTTTTTTTTTTTAAGTTTCCCCAAACACAAAACCTGGAAAACCCTGAAACTAACAAGTATCACTGCACATGTTACATTTAAAACCCTCCTAGAAAGGAGACTGAGAAGGTAGAACACTCCCAAGGCCACGCACTGATTCTATCAAAACAACAGACAAACAGAAAAACTGGACAAAAAAGAGGAAAGAAATCAATGTAGGGAGTCACTGGGAAAGGAATGAAGGCTGAGGAAAATTCATTTTTTTTTTTTTTCATTACACCACTTCAGACAGAAAATCACTCAAACGCACAGTCACACAGAAAGACAGAGAGCCAACTGGGGTTGGTGATTCTCAGCTCGGGTCAGGGTTAGTTACAAATACTTTTGATGGAAGAGTTCTCGATAACATTCCAGAAAAGAAAAACTCACAGAATTATTTATTGTCTGCTTCAGTATATGACGAACTGTATATTTGACGGCTGCCGAGCATGGACAGCCTGCTTCAAATCATCCCATAGATTTTCGATGATATTCAAATCAGGGGACTATGACGGCCATTCCAGAACATTATACTTCTCCCTCTGCAGGAATGCCTTTGTGGATTTCGAACTGTGTTTTGCGGTCATTGTCTTGTTGGAATATCCAAACCCCTGCTTAACTTCAACTTTGTGACTGATGCTTGAACATTATCCTGAGGAATTTGTTGATATTGGGTTGAATTCATCTGACCCTCGACTTTAACAGGGGCCCCAGTCCCTGAACTAGCCCCGCAGCCCCACAGCATGATAGAACCTCCACCAAATTTGACAGTAGGTAGCAGGTGTTTTTCTTGGAATGCTGTGTTCTTCTTCCGGCCATGCAAAGCGCTTTTTTTGTTACGACCAAATAACTCAATTTTTGTCTCATCAGTCCAAAGCACTTTGTTCCAAAATGAATCTGGCTTGTCTAAATGAGCTTTTGCGTCCAACAAGCGACTCTGTTTGTGGCGTGAGCGCAGAAAGGGCTTCTTACTCTTCACCTTGCCATGTGCTGTATTGTAGAACGATGTACAGATACACCATCTGCAGCAAGATGTTCTTGCAGGTCTTTGGAGGCGATCTGTCGGCTGTCTGTAACCATTCTCGCAATCCTGAGCATGTGCCGCTCCTGAATTTTTCTTGGCCTGCCAGACCTGGGTTTAAGAGCAACTGTGCCTGTGGCCTTCCATTTCCTGATTACATTCCTTACAGTTGAAACTGATGGTTTAAACCTTTGAGATCGCTTTTTGTAGCCTTCCCCTAAACCATGATACTGAACAATCTTTGTTTTCAGATCTTTTGAGAGCTGCTTTGAGGAACCCATGGTGTCACTCTTCAGAGGAGAGTCACAGAGAAGCCCAACTTGCAATTGGCCACTTACAAAAAAAATACCTAGCTAATCTAACCAATTTGGTGTTGCAAGTATTCAGTATTGAGTTACATGCATTAAAATCAGCAAAATTACAAGGGTGCCCAAATTTTTGCACAGCCAGTTTTTTTTTTTTTTTTTTTTTTACATTTGATTTCATTTTATACAACTAAATACTGCTTCACTAAAAATCTTTGTTCGGAAAACACCCCAGTACTCAGCTGTTCCTAGGAAATGAAAGACCACTGTTCTCTTTTTTGTTGAAAATTATTATGCAAGCTGAGAGGGCTTTCCCAAACTTTTTCATATGACTGTGCGTCCGGTTTGTGTCCCTATCTTGCACTGTAGACAGTGAAATACCTATAAAAAAACCTTTTTTTAAAAGTTTAAAAAAAAAACTTTTTTGTTTCACTTCACCTGACTGCAATTTCTGTAATATTATTAGATCGAGTGAATTCTATATCAAACCATCAATTCTTCCCCAGGCAGAACATAACGGTTCCTCTTTCACATGTTTTTTGATTCCGTAGACCTGTGACAGGATCAAGCAGTCAGCCGCCGGCACTAAACGCCGCGTGTTCATCATCGAGACGATGGGGGGTTACAGCGGATACCTGGCCACCATGTCGGGCCTTGCTGCGGGTGCTGACGCCGCCTACATCTACGAAGAAAAATTCAGCATTCGTGATTTGGAGGTAAATATGTGGCACGCGAAACCTAAAGTGATTTCAAGTGGGTTGCAATCTCTTTTACGGACTGTTTTGTTTCGTTTGGGCTTTCAGAATAACGTGCAGCATCTTTTAGAGAAAATGAAGACGACTGTTAAGAGAGGCCTGATTCTCAGGTTGGTGTTGGTTGAAATAACTCGAGAAGAGAAATGTATTTCATAATGATAAATTGTTATATATATATACACACTGTTGGATCTGCTGCTATGGACAATTAATCAACAGCATGCGACCAAAAAGGTTTGGGAATTCAACATTTACTGCGGTAAAATGATAATAAGATACTTTTGGGATCAATCTCTTTTGAATGGCAAATTTATTTATTTATTTATAAATTAATAAATTTTTAATTTAGAAACGAGAACTGTAACTCCAACTACACAACCGATTTTATCTTCAACCTGTACTCTGAGGAGGGAAAGGGGGTCTTTGACTGCCGTAAGAATGTCCTTGGACACATGCAGCAGGTGAGTGATCGGCAACTTTTCGTGCTCTCGCAGACTCTTGCTGTGCATTTACTTGAAATTGATTGTCTCCAGGGCGGAACTCCAACTCCATTTGACAGAAACTTTGCCACTAAGATGGGTGCAAAGGCTGTTCTCTGGCTAACTGAGAAGTTGAAGGAGTGTTACAGACACGGTGAGGGTCAAATCCAAAATCTAACACTTCAGTGTTTTTCACATGGTTATTTTTTTTTTTTCATTCTTTTAGATTTTTTTTTTTTTTTTTTTAATATTGTTGTAGCTTTAGACCCTATGGAACAATATTTATGTTTGTCTCCAAATTGGTGTCATCATAGACAAGATTATAGACGTTTTAGTTGATTTTAGTGTTAGATCTCATTAGAGATCAGTCTTTTTACAAACTTGACAGGTCAGCCTGAACGCAAACAGCATTCCAACAGCCTTTTCCTTTAAAACTCACTCCGGTTCCTAGCTGGTGCTGGAATGTTTCACCGAACCATTTATGCATGTGACCTGCTCTCCACATATGCGACACACAAATACCTGCATAACTGGTGACCTTTTAGCTATCTTCTCTTACATCCACGGTACCATATGCTTGTGTCAGTGGTTGACTCAGTTTAGGACTTTTAAATGTTTAGACTTTGCTGCCAATTACATTCCCACCCACAACAGCTGTATATGAAGAATGTACCATGCCAGATAGAAATGCAATCTCTCCAGGAGAAAACTGGGAAATGCAATGCATATGCATTATTGCTTTTTATTTGTGACATGAGAGCAACTAGTCATACTGAGAAAAAAAATACTTCATTGGATAGCCCTTATGTTGCTTGAGCTCTCTAGTTTAAAACAATAAGTAGGGGTTTGTTTGTTTTGTTTTTTAAGAATTTAACTCTGACTTTGTATAAGAAGTAAAAAGTGATTCTCGTTCCATTTCATTTGACTTTCATTTGTGCGTTGCAGATATGTTAAACTCAAACGCATTCGCTGTCCAATCACAGCCCTAAGCCACACTCAGGCATGATTATAATCAGAGAAGGGACCCGAAAGTGTCATTATGGTGTTACTGATCAAATTAAGGAATGCCCTTTACAGTTTCTTATTATCTCACTGTTAAACCCATAATAATCAGGCTTTTCATAATCACTACGAAATAATTACTGCATGATAAATGACTTGACATGACTAAAGACACCACTCACTGCAGGATATAAGGATTAGATTGGGTGTGATTTCTGGCATTGAATGGTCCCAGTCTGAGGTACAGTGATGAATAAGGTTTATACCTGTGTGCAGATGTGCACAGATTCTTAATATGTTCACAGGAGTGTTTTTTTTTTTAATGTCCTCGTTGGTTTTGACCACGATATAACTCCGTCTGTGCAGGGCGCATTTTTGCCAACACCCCAGACTCAGCATGTGTGTTAGGCATGAAAAAGAGAGGACTGATGCTCCAGGCCTTGGGTGAGCTCAAGGAGCGGACCGATTTTGAGTAAGAGTCCAGATTTGTATGTTGGAAAAAAAAAGAAAAAAGCACACCTTCAATAGTGAACCATAAAATGCCAGATGTTAGTATCCTTGTAGACACTGTTTACCTGCTTGTCCTACATGCAGACATTTATATTCTCTCTCTCTCTCTCTCTCTCTCTCTCTCTCTCTCTCTCTCTCTCTCTCTCTCTCTCTCTCTCTCTCGCTTCCTATCCTGTTCAGGCATCGTATTCCAATGGATCAGTGGTGGCTGAAGTTGAGGCCCATTCTGAAGATCTTGGCAAAGTATAAGATCAATTTGGACACCTCAGAGCATGCTCATATGGAGCATATTATCAGCAAGCGAGCTCCAGTCTCGTTGTCTGGTAAAATGTGATAAGGACTGAGAATGCAGAAGTATAAAATACATTATGTGGTTGAATAATGATTTATTATGCTGCTTTATAAGTTAATGATAAGCCACCATTGACAAATTAGTAAACCGTTCATTAAATGTCCATTACACGGATAACGTTAATAAATTAAACATTAATCAAAGTGTTACTAAGTATGCTGAAGTCACATAGTTTGTCAGTATTTGCCCATGTACGTATATATGCCTATTAACTTTCCTTCATTAAGTTCACTGACATTATGTGATCCAGCTGCTGGTGGATAGTGAGTATATACAGTAAATGATTAATTACTGATCAAATCTAACTCAGTATCCTATTACTAAATACTTGACATTGTGTTTGATACGATACAATAATTCAATTATACATCAGTACATAAGGATCGGTTGACTAATACATTTCATACATGTTCAATTATGGAGAGTCAATGATTTACCAACAGCATACATTATTAAAATGAAACCCTTAATGTAAATTATCAGGAGGTCTAATATAGAAATTCAACTTATTTACTGTCTCATCTGTCAGTAGTCTTTGTAGAAGTGTTGGTCTTTTCCTCATTCGTCTTCCCACTTTGTTTCACTCTACTGTAGGACCTGTGTTGTTAGCAGTTTGGGAAATATCAATTAAAGTAGACATCCAAAACCATAATTCTGTCTGTATTGTTTATAATTTTTGAATTCTCTGTAACTGTAGATTTAGGTAACAAATACTGATTAAGGAGTAATTTGCCTGAAATCATAGTTCTGTTGTGTAGCTGGAGCTTAGTGAATGTAGATTAATCTTCTGTCTAAAATATTGTGTGTTCAAATGCCTGTACTGATGTACTGCCCTATACTATAGCAGAAGCCACAGCTGATTCCTCTTGTTTAATCAGTTGACCTTGACTTTCAGTAGACTCAGCTGAGGCTTCTGCTCGGTTAGAATGAAAACCTGCACCCACACGGCCCATTCTGGACAGGTTTGACACCCCTGCTCTAGAGCGTTAGTGAGGTCGGGTACTGATGTCGGGTAAGGAGCTCTGGGTTGCAGTTGAGGTCAGGGGGCAGACCACTTGGGTTCTTCTACACCAAACTTGGCAAGCCACGTCTTCATGGAGCTTGCTTTGTGCTCAGGGGCATTGTCATGCTGGGATATGATTTGGGCCTGTTAGTTCCAGTGAAGTGCAATTAATATATATATTTCACCATACAAAGTCATCCCCATGTATCAGTGTGATGGTCAAGTGTTCACAGGCTTTTGGTGGTATAATGTATGACAGTAGCACTTTCTATCTTTTCCAACGTTGCTCAAGGTGTAGAGGAAACATCATTTAGGTTCCGCTGCTAATTTGCTGCTGTACTTTCGCCATTCCTGTGAAAAGGAATCAGATTCCTGCTGCGCTGATGTCACAGGGGGACGTTGCTAGTGCAGTTACATGATGAGGAGGCAAGAGAGCTGTACAGAATAAATGACTAAAGCGCTGCTGCATTGCGTCACATTTAGTTCCACAAGATTATTATTAATGAAACATAAGGCACATAACAACACAGCTCATTAAATACCTTTAATAGTACAGGTTATGCTCAAATATGGTATTCAGTTAATATGCAATAGTGATGTTCATGAAATCAGAATCAGAATCAGCTTTATTGGCCAAGTATATTCACACATACAAGGAACTGGACTCCTGTTTACCATTGTTCTCTACGTACTTACGACACGGGTAGACATACAGCAAACAAGACAACAAACACACGAAAATACACAACAAAACAAAACAAAAAGGAAATAAAAAATGCACACCAAATAAAAGCCCGGTGCTCAGGAGGTATATATATATATATATAATTTAAAAACATATATATA
>JAOVYU010000024.1:5487347-5497689 GCA_025674565.1 Synodontis membranacea
CTAGCCAATCAGAGATTGTTATGGGCAGGACTTTAAATGAAGCAGCGCGGTTCCTCAGGCACAGAGGAAGAGACGGTAGCAGAGCTGCATTAGCGCACTTTGTAATAACAGCGGTTATCGGTAAACTAAAACGCAGATATCAGTAATCGGCAAAATCCTAATATCGGCCACTGATTATCAGGCGATTCCTAGTTATAACAGTACCAGGAATAGTAACAGGTATTAGTGCACGTTATAGCAAAATTGCACACATTTTCTGTGTCAAGCTCAGAAGCGTTAAAAAAAAAAATTACTTCTGGATTTTGGTTGCATGTTTGATTCTGTTCAAATTTATTTTTGACATTATGGAGTTTTGATTATTCTGTGGTATTCAAGTAAATGTTGGTCCTGTTGCTTAATTTCTTGCTTAAAAAATTAAACTAAGTTTATTTAAGGTTTATAAATCCATCTATCTATCTCTTCAATACCGCTTATCTGTTAAGGATCACCAGGAAAGCTGCAGCCAATCCCAGCTGACTTTGGCCGAGACGCAGGGTGCACCCTCCTTCTGGTGGCCATATTGCAGGGCTAAGTTGGAGACAAACAAAGATTCACATTTGCACCCAAGGGCGTTTTAGAGTAGCCTGTTCTCTAATCTGCATATTTAGCCTGTGGGAGGAAACCCGCGCAGTCACAGGGAGAACATGCAAATCCGTTCAGAAAGCCTCAAGTCAGCTGGCAGGTTTGAACCCAGAGCCTGCTTGCTGTGAGGCGACAGTTCTAACCACTGCACTACCTTTCTGTCTTTATTTAAGTTTTATTACTTAGTTACTTTTTATATTATAACAACAAGAAGATTCAAAGTATTACATGCTTCGTTGTTTCAGTTGACTGGACAAACGAGAGCTTTTGGATTTGGTGCTCCGTTTTTATTGACTCGCTTTGTTTTTTTTTTTTTTGTTTTGTTTTTTTTTTTTAAACCAGCCTTGTTGTCAGTTTGCTAATCAGACAAGAAAGGGTAAATAAGATTAAAAACCTGTGAAGTCTGTGTAACCTCTCTTCTTCTGGACTAGCCCTGTAGCTAGTCTCTGGTCTGACGAGCTGCCTTCAGCTGAAACATTTACATACAAGCATGCGATCGGATAAACTGCAACAGACTATCAAACTGAATCAGTCCATGGTTTCAAAGCCACAGATGTTAAACTCCGGCCGGTTACAGAGTCTGCAGATGATGATCCCCTGGTTGAGGGTAACATAAGCGACAAAAAGACTTTAACAGTGAATCAAACAGTGAGATGTGACTTTATCGCTGAATGTAAAATTCTGTTATTGTTCATCCTGTGGGATCTGACAGACACGCAGTGTTTCTTTTAAGCCTTAACATCACTAATGTGTTGTTGTTTTTTTTTTTTTGTTTGTTTTTTTGTACGCTTTATAACGAACAGCCGAAGAATGAAGAGTTCCTGCGATATTGTGACCTTGCTTGGCCCTGCTGAGACTTTTTCACCACTGTTTACTTCACCTTGTAATTTGGTACTGTTTATTGAAGGGGAAAAAAGTGAGAGTGGTCTTTATCGCTGTCCGGGACTCGTAAAATGAAGTGTGTGTGTTGTTTTTTGGGCATACCTACAACCATACTACCATGGAAGATGGTAGTGGATCTAGCCTGTCACTATTATTTTTTTTTACTTTTATATTCATTTCATTTTCTGAGAATCTTGCTTTTTTTTCTTTTTTTTTTTCTTTAAGCAACTGTCACAAGGAGTAGCATTATTTTTATTTTAAATACGTATCTCAACTAAGCGCATGGTGACTCGTACACAGTACAATACAATTGCGTTCTTGTGTAGGTAGTGAGCTCAGTCACATAGACACCAAATGCAATAGATACTGTTTATGAGAGTCTTTTTTTTTCTTTTTCTTTTCATGCTTTTGATAATGGTGTATCAGAAAAGACGCCATATCAGGACTATGCATACAATGTTACTGAATGTTATTGGTGATAAAAATCATAATTTTCCTCTAGCCTGAAAGTTGCGAAAGGAAGCACAGTTATGGCAGTTTATCGGAAGAAGGTAATTTCTCATTTTAATTGATATGGATCTTGTTCAGCGCAGTCAATGGGCCGTATTGGGAGCCCTTAGCTGCAGTAAACATTTCTCCTACTGAACAACTGTTTGGTCCTAATCCTTATTACAGCTAAGCTCGGTTCGAAGTCTGGTCAAAGTCTAACGGCCCTGTGAGCTATTAAAAAAATGTGCTTAGTCATCATTGTCAGTATGGTGGAAGACGGAGATGAGTGGTTCTTTAACCAAGTAGTGCTATGATTAGTTAGCTAACTTTTATTTATTTATTTTTTTGTCTTTTAAAATCAGTTTGCACCGATGTGTTCGTCAGGCCTCGGGTCGTTTGATTCCAGAGTTTTCTAAGATTGTGTCGCGAATGCTGTTTGTGATCCTAGGAGTGGTTCAGAGACCCGACGTGACCGGAGGACTGGACTCGACTGAACCCTTGAGAGGTCCACATCAGTTGCAAAAGATATCAGCTTGGCACATTGCTACCTATTTCTGCTCTTGCAGAAATAGGTAGCTATTGATACTGCTATATAAAACCAGACTTTCACGCGACTGGAGCACTGTAATTAGCTCAGCTTTGTCGTGTGAGTGCTTCCACAGGGTTTTTTATTTATTTTTTTATTTTATTTTATTTTTTTATTATTATTATTATGATTAATGCTACTGCATGGCACAAAAAATCCTGACATGAAAATAAAAATACATACAGATGAAGAAGGTTTAATTTAGAGAGCAGGATTGAATAAGGGATCTCAGAAGGTGTTAAACTTGACAGCTTGGCTTCAAGGACCACTTGAAACCGATCAAATGCTCA
The DNA here is from genome assembly GCA_025674565.1 of Synodontis membranacea. Taxonomy (NCBI): domain Eukaryota; kingdom Metazoa; phylum Chordata; class Actinopteri; order Siluriformes; family Mochokidae; genus Synodontis; species Synodontis membranacea. The sequence goes on from JAOVYU010000024.1 coordinate 5,490,216, forward strand.
TTTCATGTCTTGTTAAGGTGCCTTCAGACTTTCCCCAAGAACTTTTATTTTTTTAAGGCATCATCGATGGGTCCTTGATGCCGCTTATTACCCATGTATCTGTGTGGCAGATTCCTCAAACAACAGACCAGGGAACCACCAAACGTCACAGAAATGTTACCAATGCTATTCGATAAGAAACAAACGCTCAGATCTTCTATGTGAACACAAACCTGTGACTGAGCCCCAAACAACTCTGAACTCACCCTGGGTCTGTACGCTTGTATTCGGGACAAACGAACACCTACCTTGTTAGTCCTACCTGTATGTTTACAGTCGGAGGTTATAACTTGCCTTTTGCCACGCATCATATCAGCAATGACACTAATGTGTTGTTAAAAACCCTGGTAACGCTATCGATACACTCGTGCCACAGCAGCGTTCTCCTCGAGAATCACCCACCACTGAAATAACATCCAATCCAACCTGAAACATCTACCTTTCGTGCTAGCTCCTCCCCCTTTTCATTTATTGTGTGTAAATGAGATCGTTCTCCAAGAATTACAGGCAGCTGTGATTATTTTTGAAGCTTGTGTGAACTGTGATGGTAAGTGTTCAGGATTATAAAGGGAAACATTGGGAATCTGGTTGCTGGTGTACTATTTTATCTTCCCAGTGTGAATAGTCAGGATAAGTCGGCTCTGTGTGGGCTCCAACAATGACGAGGCTCTTAGGCAATCAGTAATCTGTCCACGAGTTTAGTAGCCGTACCACTGTGTAGCATGTGATTGTTCTCCTCCTGGTTATCGTTACTGGAGAAGGACGATACACTGTTTTATAGCTACAGTTTATCACACTGTAACATGTTTCACAGTTGGCTTTTTGTCTTTTCATTGTAATGTTTCGTGGCTTTGTTTGAACTAATTTTTTTATTTTTATTTTTTTTTGTCTTTCATTTCATTTCAGTCCTTTTGCAGACAAAGCCAGAAACCTACATTTCTAAACATATGACAAACTTTCAATAATGTTTTAATCAAAAATTTTCCAGGCCTTGTGTATTTCTTTATTTTCCTTGTTCCTTTGGTCACCATTTCCACCAACAATCGAGTTGTGTTGTAAACAGGTACCTGGACTGAATTTATATACCCATATGAGCTGAATCGGTGATTAGGGTGGGGCTAAAATACTGCAGACTGCTGATTGGTGTAAATGAAGTCTTTGTGATTTTACGACCATCGAACACAGATTTTAACCCTACCTTTTGGCTTATTTGTTTCATAGAGATAGTTTCACAGGGGTAACAGTAACTCATTCTGTTCATTTCTCACAACTGGGAATGTGGGGGGGAATATCCTGTCCTAGGTTTTTGGAGTGACTTGTGTATGTGACTGCCATGTTGTGTGTCCAGGTGACCTCGAAGGGAGCTGGTCTGAACCCTAACGCCAAAGTGTGGCAGGAAATGCCTGCTGTACCCAACGAGCCTCCTGTGGATGGCACTGAGGCGTCTCCCTGGTCCCACTCGAACATAACCGAAGGTATCTACAAGACTTATTAAATACTACAAGGTAGTATTTTGATCAGAAATGTCTATTTTAATCTTACTTTGGAGAACGATAAAGGTGCCATGTCCTGGGTTGACGGTGTTTTGTTTTTTTTTTTGTTGTTGTTTTCTCTCTCTCCACAGAGTCCACTGGATGTAAAACGTACACATCTGACTTCTCCGTTCTCATGGATAACAGCACTTCAGCCGCAGCAGATGGCGTGGTCAACGGCATGGACCCCTCTGACCCTAACCCTCTTACTGGGTGCAACGGTCAGTAAAACATCGATTCAATTAAACTTTCTAAAAAGCTTTTTAAAGCTCAGCGTCGGGTGATGGATGTGTGCTATCAGTTACCGGACTATAATGGCCAGACTCTGTGCTACATCTGCATGTTTTTCTTGTACAGAATCCAAACTGTCTGAAGATCAGCCTCTCTCTGCAGAAAGCTTGCGTGAGTCTCTGAAAAAAGAGCTGGAATACTGCTTCAGCAGGTATGGGCAGCTTTTAGAAAGGCCTCGCGGTCTGTTTTCACCAGGTGGCCAAGTTTGATTGGTTCAGCTTCTTTCTCTCTGTCCGACAGGGAGAACCTATCGAAGGATCTTTACCTGATTTCTCAAATGGACAGCGACCAGTTTGTGCCAATCTGGACTATTGCCAGCATGGAAGGAATCAAGGTCCTTACCACTGATATGGATCTTATCTTGGACGTGTTGAGATGTAAGTGTCGGTGCTGCGAGTACACGCGAAAAGAAATCCTTCGCACATTATCCATTAATGTCCCACGTCGATGGCGGTTCTGCTTGGGTTACATCGAGCACCTTGTTCATTAGACAACACCTTTCCGTTACAAATGTAATGAGTTACACTGAAATAATCAGTTAACTGGTAACTGAAAATTATTAACATAGCAGTTTTGTTTCGGCTGTGCGTGGTTCGCGCAATTCATTCATCCTAAATTGTCAAATGAGGACACGTTTGCTAAATTTATGCACAGAAATCATTAAACCATCAACCATTTTAAACATCCCCGTTGCTGTAATGCTCACACTCTTGGCGAAATTTAAACTTCGCTGGGACTTATGCAACCTTCTCACCAGCTGTCTGCTACTTTCATTGAAGCCACAGTTTCCTTTCTTTCTCTTCCTCCTTTTCACCATTTCCTTCTTCACACGTTCTTAATTGTGGAGTGCTGTCATCCATTGAACCAGTCTTTTAACACCAACTCTACATGCTCAAGTTTGGACTTATGAGAATGTATTTAATAACATGGCAAACAGTTTTCATCCCTCTGTGAGGTTGCACCAACTGGGGGGGAAAAAAAAGAGTCCGACTTGGTGAATAAAACGGATGGTATGTTAGAAACGAAAAAAAAGACGTACAGGCAAGTCATATCCTGATTAAAATCAAGCAGTTGCTGAAGATGAAGAGTGAACGAAAAGGCGGAAGTGATGTACACTATGCAGTTTGTTTGAGGGCACATCCACCTGAAAGCGGCGAGTGAATAAGAAGTGCGGAACGATACACTCGGCAGCGTGGCGGTCTAAAATAACGAGCAGTGTGATGCGGCCCATCCCTGGAGCTGATTGTTCCCTAAAACAACGCACACGTTTTTATTCTTTTCGTACTGCGGTACTTGTGAGTGATTCATTTATTTTATTAAAGAATCGATTCACTGTACTTGTTATTACTTGCATTATATCAGCTATAAACAGCAACCTCCTTTTTTTTTTTTTTTTTTTTAATTATAAAGTTAAGCCACAAAGCCTTCCATCCTAAAGACTCAAAAGAAGAACAAACTCTGATCGTGGGATATGCCGAAGAAAAATGTTGAATAAAACTTCATATAAAAATTCGATTATAATTCTGAACCTATGCTTGATGTATACACTGTATATAAAGAGCCAATAATGCAGGTTCCGATTCCAATTCTGATTCCGAATTCTGTCCTAACAGTACACTTTTAAATCTGCTTATTATCAGCTTTAGATTATATGCTGCGAGTGTGCAGTTACTGTAGAACCATAATAGAGTGAGTGCATTAATATAAACCTGTGATGTGCCCTGCTGCTCACACTTTTGTCAGAGCTGTTTTCCCAGAAAACTTAATCAACACCTGCTCAGCTTGAAGGATTCAACAGTGGTATGATATAAAAGGTGTTAATTTGAAGCCCAATGTGCTCGTGTTCTCTCTGTCCAGCGTCTCCAATGGTTCAAGTGGATGAAAAGGGGGAGAAAGTGCGGCCGAATCACAAACGCTGCATCATCATTCTGCGAGAGGTTCCGGAAACGACCCCTGTGGAGGTATTAATGTTGTGGAAGTGTAGGAGGGGGGAAATCGAAGGACTTTCTGTATAAGCTTCATTTGTACCTAATTCTGCTTTCCACTGTGATTTTTTTTGTTAGGAAGTGGAGGCCTTGTTTAAGAACGACAACTGTCCGAAGGTCATTAGCGTGGAGTTTGCGCACAACAATAACTGGTACATTACATTCCAATCGGATACGGACGCTCAACAGGTGAGAGCTTTCGGTTTTGCAGGGTGGGCATTTTGCTCTCATGCGACTCCACCTTTTTCATCTTCATTAACCCGCTCTCATGTTTCTGCAGGCGTATAAATACTTAAGAGAAGAAGTCAAAACGTTTCAGGGAAAACCCATCATGGTGAGTTGTGTAAACATGCCGAATTAGATTTTCAGAAGAAAGCGAGTTTGCGTAATAAAATTGGGCTGCTCATTGCGCATCTGTCCACAGGCCAGAATAAAAGCCATCAATACCTTCTTTGCAAAGAACGGCTACCGCAGCCTGGACTGTAGTGTCTATCAGCAGCAGTCTCACACCCAGTCCCAGTACAGCTCACCGCTCTTCATGCAGCCCATATACAGTCCCCAGCAGCAATATCTCTACGGCATTGTCCCTCCCACCTGGACTCCATCTCCAACTCCGTACTTCGAGACTCCTCTGGTGAGGCCTTCTGCCTGAGCTGTCTCGAAAGCAACATGTCTTGATTAAACAGCTGATAGAAGATTTGAAGTTAAGTTTACGTGCCAGATGTTAACCAAAGTGTCTTTTATTCGTCACAGGCACCTTTTCCTAACAGCGGGTTCGTCAATGGATTTGGCACAGCAGCACACTACAAAACCGGCTCAAATTCTCTCAACATTGGGCGCCCTTTCAACAGAAACCGGTTGGTCATTTTGGGTTCCCTTTTCTTAATATCCTCCTGACTACCGGCAGTTACAAATGTCCTCTAGAGAGGACAAATTTTAAACTTGAATATCGCCCATATCCTGCATGCTACCTAATTAACTCCTGTTGTGCTTTAAAGAGTGAAAATAAAACTTAAAAAAAAACAAAAAAGTGTCAGTATGCCTTTCAAACAATTGGAAAAAGGAGAAATAAAAGTAATTTGAAAATATTTTTTTTCCTGGTAGTCAGGAGGATATAATTTTCCATATAAAATGCTGTAGCTGCAAGGTTATTAGTTTGTTTTGTACCAAGTTTTTTAAATATTCTGATTTTTTTAGTAATTATTTTCCTGACTGTCTTGACTTTTTTTTTATTATTATTTATTTAATTATAATATACTGTAAAGCTTATAATAACTGCAGAGGTGGACAAATCATAATTCTTTTATGTAGCTCACCAGACAGGTGAGCTGCAGTGATGTGATGCCCAGTCTTGTGTCTTGGTTACCTGGAAACAAAATAAACGAAACTTCAAATTAGTAGCTCACATTCCACAATGGCTAGAATGCAGCTAAGTGTATTAGTACAGACTGAGGAGTCTGGGACGAGTTATCCTTATCCTCTCCCCGGAAGGTTTTTTGATGTACGTCTAACCTTGACCAAAAAAGAAAGTCACTAAGATTCAGAACGTTTCAGTTTCTGGCCTCACGTGAGGCCAGAACGTTTCTGGCCTCACAATACGGTGTTCGACGCTGGTTGGCGTCTTCATTTTCTTTTCTTGTTTTTACCGTGATGTGACTCCATGTAGTAAGCAGGAGGGCTATATAACTTTGTGGTGGACTTTGTTTTGCTCGACGCCGTGTCAAATGTGCCCGGTAATTAGAAAACGGTTTCTCCTAAAATCCATTAGCATGTAAGGTTCATCTTATTACGTTGATAGTTGAAGCTATTTGTCTGCCAGGCAACTATGGAGGGGGGGGGGAACCCACACAATAGCCCAGGCATGATATCTACTAATCCCAGGCCAATGATTTGTCCACCCCTTAACTAGGTTATTTATGTGTTTGTTTATTATATAGTACCTATTAGTTTTATACTCTTTACCTTGACTTTCTTATTGTCCCTACAGTGTCCCACTCTATTCAAGAAAGAATGTAATAAATGCCTTCAGGTACATCTGTTACAGCTTGAAATATTATTTGTCTAATCATCACTCCATCCTTCTCATGTCTCAGAAATGACTAAATCATCCAATGAGTCTTCAGTGTAAATCTCTCCATGTTGAACAAAACAATCTTTTGTGTTAATGACTTTCTTTCTCAATGATTTAAGTTTAAGTGGCGTTTCCGGTGAGAGGTTTGCATTGACGTCTGTATCATTCGACTCAATTGGTAGTCATTGTTTTGATGATGAGAATATTCTGCCTACAGCGGTCTTTCTCTGGAGTCATTATGATTATAACTAACTTCGTGTAACTATAACTTTGTTTTGTGTCGGTGTCTTTACTGGGCTTTAAGACGAACTGGAGCTCTTTAAGTAACAGGCTAACAGGGTTTTTTTTTTTTGGGATGAAGTATCTTCCTGGCCAGTGTTTTAACATTTGACTTGAACAGCATTAAATTATAATGTCACATGTCTTGGTGCATTATCAATTTCAGTGCAGCTAAAGTAGCATTTTAATCCTTACCATATAAAGTGTTAGGAAATGAGTTTTGCTGTCTGTGAGAAGTCAACGTTATCCCACTGCCAGGGGATAGCTCCATGACTAGATGCCATTCCATACTTGCTTGCAAACACTCCTTTTATATTGTGTAGTTAGCGCATGCTGCCTCAGTCAAACGGTTCATTGTCCCTTAAATCTACTTCATGAATAGCACAAGAACTCGGTGCAGTTGTATCTCATGCAAACCCGTGTTTAAACAGGAACCACGTGAAGCCCCAGACGAGGGTGAATGACGGTCTGGCCTCCACTGTCCCCCCTGTGTCTGTGGTCGACGGGCTCCGCGGTCCACAGCCTCCTGCCAGCAGCAGCTCAGTCCTGTCCACCTCTGAGCTGAGCTCCTCTTTCCCACACCTGACCACCTCCACTGAGCCAAATGATGATGGCACTGTGGCTGGACGGGGACGGTATGATTCAAGATCCAGTTCTTAAGTAGTACCATGTGAAGTCAGTAACTTTTTTACAATAGTTCATGGTTTGGTCCTAGTAAGCACTTTGATCTGAGATGATCTGATCTGAGTTTATAGTGGACTGAGTTTTGACACCCAGCAATCTGTAATACTGAAGGACTAACACTCTGTTTTCAGGAGGAATACGTACAGAGCGACTCGGAGGAGGAGAGAGGACGAACGAGCCATAGTAATACACCATTCCTGCAGGTTTCACGTTCTGTCATTATATTATAAAGCTCTGTGCTTCCTGTTTACTACTCCTGTGCACTCTCTTCTGCAGAGGCCAGTTCCGCTAACTGAAGTTAAGGTTTCGCCTCCTAAATTTGACCTGGCTCCTTCCAATTTCCCCCCACTCCCTGGATGCTCAGGGAGCCCACAGGGAGAGCCGGTACTGGAGAACCGCATGTCTGACGTCGTACGGGGTCTCAATAGAGATAAGGTTAGTTCACACTTGGCTCAAATACCGGGATCTGCACCTAGGAATATTTGCTGAGCTCATTTTGCATCGTTGAAGCTTTGTTTGCTTTTGAACCATAGTTCATGCAAAGGAGTTCATTTGTGTGAATGCTCCCCCCCCCCCCCCCCCCCCCCCCCCCC
>JAOVYU010000024.1:5528158-5550100 GCA_025674565.1 Synodontis membranacea
TGACTCAAGACAACCGAGCACAACCCGCATTTTCACTGTCTCGATCAACTTTTTAATGAATGTACTGTATTTGAAAAAAGCGTGATAAAGTGGAGCCGCGAAATTCGAAGCGCGAAGTGGCGAGAGTCGACTGTGTAAACGATAGCACTGTACATGCAGTGATATAAAAAAAAGTTTAATACTAATATTTTATATGCAGTATATTTGTGCTACTCTCATGTCATCAGAGAGTAGGTAGAAGGTCACTGTGGTTATTATCATGAATTTATTTGCAAATGTAACGTCATTATAATGGCCAGTTTAATCAGAATCCAGTATCTATGATCCACTTTCTGTATCCTTCTCAGAACTTCCAGTGAATAAGCCTTGATGTGACGTAAACTCAATTTTCACATCACTAACCCACCATTCTGGATCTTAACTCTCCGGTTCATTCATACTTGGATCTCTTTATCAGAAAAGGTGCTGGGTCAGGACGCTTTTGATGAGAAAACAGCTCATCCGATGGGTCTGTTGTTACGAGACGGTATTTCTTTCGTAGGTTCACTCCGGTAAATTATTAAGTAATTATTAAGTAATATTGTTCAAAATACATTTTGATGTAAACGATACAACATTAAACAATGAAGTGTACCGGTGTTGCAAGTAGATACGGGCTCTGTTCTGTAAATTTAGGCTTTATTGACGTGACACTGCTCCCTATTGAGCAAGTTACGCCGGCGTTAAACCAAATGACTTTCCAGTGCACCGCCATCATCTCGATCGTTTGGTGTAAGGTCAGTCTTTTTTCTCTCTCGTCTTGACTCTCCACTAAAATCAGCCATGTTTAATATTATCTGTAGTCTCGGCTCGTGCAAGGTGACACTTCAAGATCTGTAGTCTGTGCAAAAATCATAGATTATAACCGTTTGAAAAATATTTTTGTTTGGTGTAAGGCTAGCATGACTCCGTGACTAATGATACAGTCGACCTTCATTTATCGCGGTTAATCTGTTCCAGACACTACCGCGATAAATGAATTTCCACAAAGTAGCATTCTTTATTTATATATCGAATATTTTCGTAGTTCGAGCAAAGAAAACCTGTTTACGACCTTCTAAATATGGTTTTTAACATTATTAGAGCCCTCTAGACATTAAATAACACCCTTTGGTCACCATTACACTCGTATTACCCAATATATTAGACAAAATAAGAGAAAAATAAGACATATTAGACGTTACAAATATCATATTATTATTATTATTACTGTACATTTAATTATACACAGTTCTTACACACAACCACTAACCTATGAAAATAGTGCAACTTATTTGATGATGCGCAGCTGAAGAAAATCTTGAACATTTGTCTTTTCATATGCGTGAGGAGGCTTTTGTAGGGTTCCATCGCTCCATCAAGTTCATTCCGGAACCACAGTGCGCGCATCATTTACACATAGGCCTACAGTCCATATGTACAGTAATTTTAATTTTAATACAGGGGTGTATAATTGACTCAGACAACCGAGCACGCGCTGTATCATTTTCACTGTCTTGATCAACTTTTTAATGAATATACTGTGTTGGAAAAAAACGTGATAGAGTGAAGCTGCGAAATTCAACGCGCGAAGTGGCGAAGGTCGACTGTACATTATATTTTAGACGTGAGTGCATGTTAGACTTTTAAGGTCTCCTAGTGTATAGTTAGCATTACGCGCGAAAAGACTTCAGCGTACGCGAGCGTTCACTTTCATGCACTCGCAGAAATGAAATCGGTCTCTCCAGTCATAGCTAGCGTCGGCCTAGCTTGCTTTTTAGGTTTATTAGTACGAGTAATAAAAACGAAATAAATATGAGGCGATGCGATGGTGTCATTTTTGTCTTCACTTTAATTTTTATTTTTTTTAGGCATTGCTGCTTGCGTGAGACGACTTCATGAAGCCACGCTTAAACTGTAATGTCACTTCGTGTTCCAGTGAGTGGCGCAAAAATAGACAAGTTGTTATTATTTACTTAGAATCTTGGCCTTTGACTCTTCGCTCAGCAACGAAAGATTTTTCACCAGCCCTTTGTCCTCTTTTCACCTGCTTCCAAACGTATGACCTGATTGGTACTGAGGTAAAAAAAAAAAAAAAGAAAGAAAAAGAGCTCGATGTCATCAGCTACGCCATGAACTGAGATTTTTATTCTTCTTGCACGAGACAAGTAAGTGAGCTTCAAAACGATCATCAGCACTTTTCAAAACAAAAAGTTTATGAATTCTCACCTTATTAATATCGGCTATTCGTGGCCATTTCAGACACATGCTCATGATTGTATTTATAATTGAACGTGATGTGCCATGTGCATTGCTGTTACTCTGTTCTCCAAAATATCTCCGCTGTTTTATTTATATTCAAGACACAGCCACGTAGATCTCAGCGGCCTTTGAGCTACAGTGGCAACTCTGGAAACGTATCGGCCCAAGATAGCAGTGTGTTCTTCGATATCAAAGTGTAAAGGTGTAAAAGTCATGCTTTTTTTTTTTTGTTTGTTTGTTTGTTGTTGTTTTTTTTTACACCTGCCGTGTAGGCAGGAAGAAGGCGAATGTTGCGTGCACGTAGAAGTGAAGACACACGATGGTCAGCGTTGAGTAATAACGGACTCTAAGCAGTCTGGATTATGTAATCTTGTTACGAAAGTCAGGTACTCGTAATTACACTCGGTATCCGTTTCAGAGCAATCGAACTGCTTTCTTAAGGATTCCTCGGTTGCGTTCTTGACGTCAGTGAGTCACGAGCTCTATAAACGATCCTATTAATATTGTTTTTTCTAAAGCCGTCTTCGTTTTTGGCACTGAACGTCAGAGCCTATTGTCTTTTCTTTCAGTAACTCTTTAACAGACAACAAACGTAGATAGGACTGTTTGCTAAACATAGACAGCTAGGTAGTTAAGCCTAGGACAGCTGCTAGGAACCTTTTCATTGCTGCACAGAAAACATGTCACTTACAGTGCAGCGTGTTGCATCACATTTCTCTGAAGGGAGCGATGTGTAAAGTTAATGAGCTGGCTTTTTTTTTTTTGTAACGGGTATTATAGAAACACTTAAACTTAGGTTCTTAGTAATAAAGGGAATAGTCAGTGAAGTCTGTTCCTCTTTTCTTTCTCTTGCTTTATTAAACCTGCACCCGATTATTGTCTACAGAAATGTCAAACCACAAAAAAACAAAACAAAAAAAAAACCCACACACACACCCAGACGAGAAATGATAATACATAAATCGTTAGAAAACACGTCAACGTTTACTAACGAATTTTGCGTAGGAGTGCCAGATTTTTTCATCTGGAGGAAAGCCGCATGATGTTATCACTCAATCGGCCAATCAGGAAACAGGAATTTATTAACAGTTACACAGATGTACTCAGTACTCTCTAAGCCCCGCCCGCTTCCTCTCCATCTGCATCTACATTTCTCTTTGAACCTGCGATCTTTTGATTATATCTTTCGAGGCGCCCCTATAATCGAAAGATCGCATGTCCGAATTCCACAACCAGCAAGGTACCGCCAAGGTGCCCTGAGCAAGGTGCCGCCCCCAAGCACTGCTCCCCAGGCGCTGAAAAAAATAGCTGCCCCATGCTGTGTGTGTTATCCCCATGCTGTGTGCGTCACGTCACTTATGGGTTAAATGCAGAGAAACACATTTCGTCGTCGTGCACTGTGCGCTGTGGTGTGTCAATAATGACAATGAATCACTTTCACTTCACTTCACTTTGAAGTTAAAGTCAAAGCAGTGGCGATATTTAGGTATTTAGGAGTCGTGTTTGATTTTTCGGCCAAATAAAATTCGCCCGATGGAAAAGAAAAGGGGCTTCACAGAAGGGGAAAGGACGTGGCACATGAAAGCTGTGTTTTGATTCTGGTAGCAGTTGCTTTTGCTTTGTCACAGGGTTATATGGCGAACTTCTGGGATTGATGGCGGATAGAAACGAGAAGGCGGAAGAAAGTGGAGGAGCTGCTAAGTACCTTACTGTACTGTTCTTCCACGTTTGCTTCCTTCTGTCTCCAGATCAGTGAGTCTACATGCTAGGAGAAAAAGGTACGTCAGGATCAGACTGGGTGAAAATGAAATCGAAGAGTCTCTGTATGATCAGACAGTAATAGGAGAGCAGGGTAGTGTTGTGTGGTGTGTCGACATTTAAGATTTTCTTTCTTTTTTTATTTTTTAATATCTTTCACTACATCATTTTGTAATAATGATAATAAAAACAAAGCTTATCCATGTTTGCAGTTAAGTATCAGTTTAACCAGTACACGTTGCTGTTCGCATGGAGCCGTCCTGTCCACAAGCGCTAGGGTTTCTGTGGTAAAGTTCTGTTTTCTTTTCTATCTGTCTGCTTGGATTTTTGTTATTTGTAATTTTGTTACCACTGTCTCTCTCTCTCTCTCTGCATAATTTTTATTTTATTTATTTATTTATTTATTTTCGCCCTCAATAATCTGCCTTACAGATGCTTTTCAACTTTGTATTTTTATACTGTCGAGGCATTATTATATAAGAATCTTAAAAATCCTCCATCTTGAAGTCGTTTCCAACATTCTGAACACGACGTCCGCCGTGGTTCGTTTGAAGTTCCTATGGTTACCATGACGAAAATATAATGCAATAAAACAGAGAGTTTTTGTTTTTGTTTGTTTGTTTGTTTTATTGGAATGGTACGGTCTCGGTGAGCTGTTCTCAGGCTGTCATATGGAAAGCTGTCCAGATTCAGACCCTGCGGAATATTTTGGACAGCCGGTCTCGATCTGTTGCAGTTTATCCAGTCACGTGCAATCGTGTAAAAGGCGTTAGCTAGCTTGAGACGTTCGTAGATTTATTTCTTTCACCCCCGTTTTATTTACTCTCTGGTCGGTTTAGAGAACTGAAATGGCTTTGTTTAAAAATGTTAATGATGAAAACAGAAAGCGAAATAGACGGAGATGTGTGTGTGTGTGTGTGTGTGTGTGTGTGTGTGTGTGTGCAGGGTTCATGGTGCTATTCAAAAGTGTTAAAGTGAAGTTGCTGCTACGAAACCATATATATATACAGTATATAAACTCAACCTTTTTATAGCCCTGAACTATTCATCAATAATGTAAATCATTTAAAAGTAACTACCTGTTGTTTAAATTCAGCCATTTTAGCTTTGAATTTTTAATAATCAAGGATCTTCACGTTTTAGTCGAACACCCCGGGTTTAATAGGTCTGTTCTGGTTAATAATAAAGTCCGATTTTACCCCCCACCCCACGCTTGAGGCTCTATTGGATGAGGCACCTCACCGAGGGTATAACGAGCTGGGAGGTTGCGACTTGTTTGTAGCTGAATTTCTCACACTTGACTGTTTCCTATTGGTTGTGAAGACCTGGCACCAGGCTGTCGTTTTGCTTTGTGGGTCTGTAAAGGAGTCAAGATGTTTGGCTGGTGTCAAGAAGGAGGGGTCTCTTACTGGCAAAACAAACGTTTTACTTTACGGCAAATCGAACCTGGCATCTTGCGGACCGTCTGCTAATTTCGACTTGGACCGCAGAGCTGAACCTGTCAGCGACGTCATGGAATTATAAGAGGGGACGAGGGTGGGATTGTTTGGGAAGTGATTGTTGATTAGTCGTCCTGATCTTTTCAGCCTTATGGTTCAGCCGGTAGCTTAGGGCCGAGCGGTTGGAAAGAATAGTATCAGTTGTGGAGAGTAGGGGTGTTAGGGTTTGAAATTTGCACAAGATTATAAAATGGTCTAAAAATATATAACGGTTTCAGAGGATTCTGGTGTTAATGGACCTTTTGGAAACACAACAGTCGGTTATGAAAACGAAAGGAAATCTATTAGGAAATTTACAAAAAATTATTGCACCCTGTGTGTGTGTATATACACCGATCAGCTGTAGCATAAACACCTCAGACAGGTAAGGTGAGTAACACTGATTAGCTTATTACACTGGCACCTGTCAAGGGGTGTGATGTGAGTAAATAGTTAGTTCTCATAATGGAAGCAGGAAAATGGTAAGTGTAAGAGTGACTTTCCCAGGGGCAAAATTGTGATATCTAGATCAGCGGTCCCCAACCTTTCTTGCACCACAGACTGTTTTCATGCATGCACATTTTTCCCTTGGACCGGGTAGAGGCGTGGGGGTTCACATAGCAGGTGTGGAGCTTGTGTATCACCTGTCACGTTGAACCCATAACTTAGGTAGGAACCTTCGTATTTTCATTTAAATGCAGCTTTCTTTTTGCTGGCAGTCCCGTTCTGGCCCTTCTGCTGTCCCATCGTTTGCTTGTTCCTTCCCAAAAAAGCTCTCCTGGGAATTTTGTTTTTGGTTCATTTTTTTTCAAGGGTTAGCTTGTGTGGCTGATGCGTGAAACGGCGTGCCAGAGTCAAGTGCTGTAGTGAGGCAAGGGGCGGAAACGGTCGCTTTTCAAAATAAGCTTTGGAAGACTAATGAAAAAAATAACTATCATTTTAACCACAAAATTCTTTCTTTGCGGCCCTGTACCAAAGGATCCATGGACCGGTACCGGGGGTTGGGGACCTCTGATCTAGATGACTGGGTCAGAGCTTCTCCAAAACAGCATGTCTTTTGGGGTGTTCCTCGTGTACAGTGGTCATCTACCAAAATGGTCCAATTAGGGACAACCTGTGAACCAGCGACAGGGTCACGAGCGACCAAGGTGTGTGGGGAGCGACGGCTAGCCCGTCTGATCCGATCCCACAGAAGAACCAATGAGGCACCATGACGGAAAGATGTCGGAACACACAACAATCCTAGTTTTGGTTCAGAACGAGCGAGAAAATGGTTGAAATCTGATTGTCTTATTGTCCTAAGTTAATCAAAACCAAAAATGCAGCTTGTAAAGTTTCCTTCATGACGGCTTTGTTTGCTGATGGGGAAAGTAACTGAATCTTTAAGAATCGTGTGTGTCATATGTAGTGATGCCGAACCAAATCGATCACACAAGTGTGAAATGAAGTATACTGAATCATTACTTTGTTGTTTTTGTGTTTTATTGTTTATGTAAACGTTTACAGTAGCAAATTGTGCAGAGGTTTCTCTAGCGTGATTTCGGACGAATCCAGACGGAAGGGTTTGTAAAATCAAACCTGTATTTTTGAGTCGTGGAGAGGAATTTGATCGGGTGGAAAAAACAAATGCGTGAACATGAATGAGCAATCTATCTATCAAAGATGTACACTATATCTTTAAAACGTTATGACGTTATTTATAGAGAATTTCTGTCCCTTGTGCACTTGATTATCATCTCCACGAAATGCATTAAAGCTACGAGTACATTTCGGCATATATTCTGCGTCAGAGTGCCTGGAAACTTGTTTAGAGCGAGTGGAAACTGTGGTCCGGTAGCTCATGTTGCTCTCTGGACTAAAAGGAGAGGAGGGGTTTTGGGAAAGTGGGCAGGCAACGCGCATGCAAGTCATTCTCCTGGCTCAGCGCAGCTCATTTCAGAAATGTCTCTCTAGGATTAGTGTCGGTATGCCGTCCAGCCCGAATGATATCACTTACTCTCGTTACATTCCTCTCGCTTACATGCCGAGTTCGCTTGTCATCAGCAGGTCCATTGATCTGTTCTGGCGAGTTTGGTTGCGGCGTGGTGTATCGATTGAGTCGTAATCCTACTGGGAACGTGCCGGTTAAGACGTTTTAGGGACGGACCGAAAAGACAGCGTGGTTGTGAAATGAACCCGAAGGAGGAAGCACGCAACAGAAACTTCCAGTGATAAACACACAGTCGTTGCCTTGTGGCATGTTTGTGTTCGTGGAGCGAGGGAGGAACACAATGAGAAGTAGAGGTGGGGTTAGAGCAGCAGGGGAGGAGAAACGGGCAGTTCAACTGAGGGAGAAAAAAAAAAAAAAAAAGGAAAGAGGTATTGACATGCTTTGTGCAAATCCCGGCTACTGACTTGTGTGTAAACTATTCCTCATTGGCCAGTCAGATGGCTCCAGTATGAAGGAAGTGTCACTAGGGAAACTACTTCTTGCTTTGTATCATCCGTGTGTGTGTGTGTGCGCGTGTGCGTAAAAGCGTGCGCGTGTTTTCTTCTCAGCTCGTGGTATTTTTAACCCAGCTTCCTGAACTGACGACGGACACGAGCAGAGAAGCAGCGCTGCTTTCGTAGAAGCGACTGGGAGCCTAGGACGGGCTTTTTTTTTTTTTTTCCAAACTTATTTTTTCGAACATCCTCAACAATGTTCTCCTCTTCTCCTCTCCCACAGCTGTATTGCAAGCCGTTTGCAAAAATGGGGGACGACAAACCTTTTGTGTGCAACGCTCCCGGCTGCGGGCAGGTAAGTCTGCTTTTCTGTCTCCACCTATCTTATGTTTCGTGTGTGTGTGTGTGTGTGTGCGCGCGTGTGCGTGTGTGCGCGTGCGTGTATGTTTTGTCCGAAGTTTTTCCCGAGGCTTTTTTTTCCTTTTTTTTTTTTAAACCGCCGTTGCTCTCAAGCGTCTTCGTCGTTGGCATTCCATTGAAGTTGTTTTAACTCTGCATGATTCAGAGGACAAATCATCTCTGACCAATCGACATTCCGTCGCTTTCTAAACACTCGGCAAATGCAGTGTCCGTTAATTTAAACAAAAAAAGCAACCTGCTTGAGGGGGGAAAAAAAAAGGAAGAAAGCAGATTAAGCAAAGAAACCCTCGAGTTTGTGGCTGCACGTACAGCCCAGAGGGCATTTGAAAACTGAAAGCGGAAGTGACTAATGCAACTCCTCGCACTTGACGCGAGGACAGCCGAGTTCACGCTGAGGTTTTGATTTGAATCTTCTCTCGGTGTGGCTATTAAGAGATGATTAAGCATGAGAGGCTTAGAACGATAACAGTTTGCCCTGAAACATCTGGAACTAGAATTGCTTGCTTGATTGAGTGTGTTTGATTTAAATAATGAATCCAGGATCACTTCAAGCATTCATCTGGATAGTAGTTAATATCAACGAGTCACAAGTTTAACTTGCTCTGATCTGTTCGGGCCTTGAACTGGATCTTCCGTCGGGTTGTTTACTCCGTTGCCGTTGTAAATAAAGGCTTTGAATTGTGTGTATTGATAGATAAGCCGCAATGCTATTCTTACAAACATATCTGGCAAGGACGTTGAAAAGAGGGTGTGTGGGTGTCTGTGTGTGCGTGCGCGAGACTGGTGTCACTCTTTTGTTTATAAGTAGGCCTGCAGTCGTTGTTGCATCATGTATGTCTCCAGGGATCCGAGTTGTTTTCGCTCAGGCATGTCCTACTGAAATGGTTATAGTCCCAGTGAAGTGGGCTGTTTGTTTTACCCTAGCATGTGCTGGTTTTTTTTTTTTTATTATTTATTTATTTATTTTTTTTGGGAATGTGTATATATTTTGAGTGTTATTACAGGTATGGACCACTCCATCAAGTAAAAAAAAAATAGCCCATCAGACAAGTAAAAGCTCCAGTCGAGTGTTTCGGTTGCCTGGAAATTGACAAGGCTGTAAATCGGTAGTTGACGTTATAGCGTGACATATTAAAGCAAGCTGTGGTTATTTAGTAAAGCGTGTACAGAGGAATGAATGAGTTTAGTATCGTTTCTAAACTCGCACACTGCGTCTGCAGCCCGGACAAAAAAAAAAAAAGGTCGCCAGGTTTTTCCATGAGTTACTTTCCCAGTTTGTAGCTCGAGTGCATGGAAGTTGGAAAAAAACCCCCATCATTCCAAGTTCGAAAGTCAGATGCATGCAGCACAGATGAATGTTTTTGCTCCGATCTTTTTTTTTTTTTTTTTTTTTTTTTTTTACACCTCTTATTTGACCTTCCTAAGAAGTGTGAAGTCAGAAGACAGAATTTCAGCAGTGGATTCGAGCTACAAAGTGAGAAATACCACGGACGCTTCGATGTTTGTCTTTTGTTGCGAGCCAGCTAACTGTGATGAGTGATGTACACTATACGGCCAAGAATGTGGACCTGACCATCACACTTTTGTGTTTCTTGAACATCACGTTTCAGATTAAACCTTTGTTTCCTCTTGTAATGGCCTCCAGTCTTCTGGGATTTTGAGTGAGGCTGTGTGTGTTTCTGCCAGATGAGCGTTAGTGAGGTCAGGAACCGATGTTGGGTGAGGAGGCCTGGGGTGAAGCCGGCATTCAAGTTCATCCCAAAGTTGTTCAGTGAGGTTGATGTCAGGGCTCTGTGCAGGACACTCGAGTTCTTCCACTCCAGTCACGTCTCCACGGAGCTCGCTTTGTGCCCGACAAAATTTGCGATGTTGTGAGCAGCCACGTTGAATTGAGGAGGCCATCCTGAGTTTCTGAACCGAGGGGCATGCTCTAGGTTTCGTCCTAGTCAGAGGTTGGAACATTTGTTTTGTACGACCTTTAATTGGCCGCAGCCAGCAAATCGGAAGGATGTGCTCTAGTTAGGGTTCTGATGTGCATCGCTTCACAGTGAAGGGCATTACGCTTAAACATACGTTCAGAAGTTACTAGGAAGTAGACTTTATTTCCTTTTTCTGGTTGTTGAACCTACTGTATTTTCCTGTCAAGTAACTATGAATAAAAGTGCAGACATCTGAGGACAGTTTCATAAAGAAGGTGTAAAGTTTTACAGCCTTTTAATTCTGATTAGGATTACTGTATTTCACTTTATTTAGGATAGTGTGTATCTCATATGTTAAAATGATGCAATTAAGCAAATTTGTTCTTCGACTGACTTAATAATTGTGTTCAATAATTAGTAATTATAAAAATTAAAAAAAATAATAAAATCAGTTACTCATTAAGGAATTTACGCATTGGTGACGCACAGCATTTTCACCGCTCCTTTGTGCGCCCTGGCATTTGGACGCTCTTTCCATTTTCATTTGTAATCCTGATATAAGGAATATCACATAATCTAATCTATTGTAGCTGATATCTGTGGAGAAGGCAGCGAGTTACAGTGGACCTCTCCACACCGAGGCTGCTTTACAGTGTCTAAAGGTAACACAACACCACTCCATTTATACCATCTAGAATAACCCATTTGTTCCATTTCCCGAAAGTCATGTTACCCTTTCTTAGCAACTGGCCGACTCGTTAAATATGGCTTTGTGTTCTGAGAAGAGGAAGTTGTAGGGAAGCGTGCTGGTTTGCAGCGGAGAACGTTTCCTCAGCCGCTGCGCATTGTTCTTTACCGAGTAACAAATAGGAGGTCTGTACCCTAACCTTGGCGTCAGAGGAGAGCCCCCTGAGCCACGCAGTTGTTGTATCGGTGATTCTGGTGCTTCTAAAAATACGCCTCTGACACTTGACTGTGTTTCCACTTCGTTCTTTCACGGCCGGGCAGTGGAACGCAGTGCCAGAAATAGGCTGGAGAAGACGAGGACGGATAGAGACCGACTATTTCTCCCAGAGCCTTGGCCTGAATCACCACCGAGCACGGAACGCAGATGGAGAAACACATACGAAGGCTTAGTCGGAAATAGTAGGACTTCCATCTTGACCCTTGGCGTCGTCAAAGAGCTCAGCATTCTGACAGCTCCAGTGCTGTGCACTCAAACACACACACACTTTATTATTTTTGTTCTCTATGTATTGGCTGGCAGAGCAGCGCAATAATGGCTAAAATTACCACTTATTATTCATTACTTAATCAGAGTCACTGAATTTCAGAGGTTCCATCGTTCAGTGCATTTGAGCTACAAAGTGGGAGGGGGAAAAAAAAAAACACACAAAGATGCATCTATGTTCGTTTTTTTGTGTACAGTCTAGCCAGGTAACTATGATGACTTCGTATTTTCTTCCTTCCAACTTTAACAAGCGAGTATGCATGTGTGTTGAGTGATCTAATACAAAGCCTCGTGTATATAGTATAACTCCGGCTACTTTATTTACTACAGTAAACCCTCGTTTATCGCGGTTAATCCATCCAGACTCTACCCCAATAAGTGAATTTCTGCAAAGTAGTTTTTACACGTGGTTAGAGCATAGAAAACCTGTTTACGACCTTCTAAATATGGTTTTTAACATTATTACAGCCCTTTAGACATGAAATAAAACCCGATCCTTTGGGTTTTTCCTAGTCAGAAGTTGGAAATTCTTAGTTATGATTTTGAAACCTTTTAATCTTATATTGATCATATTGTCTAGTAATGTTTATTATTCTTTTTTTTTTTTTGTAAAATACACTGCCAATTGGTGAATTAAAAAAAAAAAAAAAAACACCACCACACCTATGTGTTTATCTATCTTACACATCAGTCACACTATTGAGAGATCTCTGCAATAAACCTGCAACTGATTTATTTGTCTTAATTCAATCATAACACCCTGCTGATCTGCGCCTGTGGTTCCCAAACCGCTTAAGGATTTTTGTTTCCCTTTTGCAGTTTTCTATTGGTTTGGTTTGGTTTGGTTTCCCTGAATACAGTGTGTGCAGAACCTGCAAGTAGTACTGCAAGCCGAGAAAAACTCCTCCAAAGGCATTTACAGTCAACCGAACAATTTAGAAAATGAATCTTTTCTTTAGCTCATTGTGTACGAGGTTTATCAGCGCACACCACCTGAGACATTCTGTATTTCACACTAGCTGTGACTCATTCATTCATTTTGTCTACTCGTTCATTCAGTTCACACTGGCCTGGATGTCGTTCCTTAATTGGAGCATGGTGTTTATCAAAAGTGAATACCTTTTGCAAATTGCCTATTCGGTTATTATGAACACGTGCGTACTTTTAAATAAAAATGATCAATAGTAAAGTAATAAAGGTATGAAGTCTTTATTGAAATTCTGAAGAATTAAAAGACTGAGTATTTTATATTTTAATTTGTGAAAATTACCAATGAAGTACTCATTTATTATCCATTTATTATCCATGCCCAACAATGGGCACATGAACATCAGAGCTGGACCACAGAGCAATGGAAGAAGGTGGCCTGGTCTGATGAATCACGTTTTATTTTACGTCACATGGATGGCCGGGTGCGTGTGCGTCACTTTCACCTGGCACGTGGATGCACTGTCGGAAGAAGGCAGGCCGGCGGAGGCAGTGTGATGCTTTGGGCGTTGTTCTGCTGCCATCCATGTGGATATTATTTTGACACGTACCACCTAAATGGTTGCAGACCGTGTACACCCTTTCATGGAAATGGAATTCCCTGATGGTTGTGGCCTCTTTCAGCAGGATAATGCTCCATGCGACAAAGCAAAAATGGTTCAGGAATGGTTTGAGGAGCACAACAATGAGTTTGACGTGTTGACTTGGCCTCCAAATTCCCCAGATCTCAATCCAGTCGAGCATCTGTGGGACATGCTGGACAAACAAGTCTGCTCCATGGAGGTCCCACCTCGCACCTTACAGGGCTTAAGGGATCTGCCGCTAACATCTTGGTGCACAACACCTTCAGGGGTCTAGTGGAGTCCATGCTTCAACAGGTCAGGGCTCTTTTGGCAGCAAAAGGTGGACCAACACAATATTAGGCAGGTGGTTATAATGTTATACCTGATATATAAATATCCTACTGGCAAGGAAACAGTCTTTATCTACATAAAGATAAAATCCAAATTTAATTAGCAGCAAAAGCTTTTATATCAAGCCAAAACCATATCACAGTAATTAAATTCATTTTTCTCAAAAAGCGAGTGCTGCTTTAAAAAAATATATAGAAAAAGCATGACTTTTATAATAGTTACATGTAATATTGATATTTTTAATAATCAGTTAAATAATGTTGCAGCAGTGCAGCGCATGCAGTCATGTAGATACACGGCAAGAGCTGCATATTATGTTCAGATCAAACCTCAGTATTGGGGGGGGGGGGATTATGATTGCACTGACTTTGACCATGATGTGATCACTGACTGGGATTTTTATTGCACACACCGGTCTCTAAAGTTTACACAAAAAGGTACGAAAAACAAAAACCCTCGTGTGAGCGACAGTTCTGCGGGTGGAAACGCCTTGTTGAGAAGAGAGGTCAGAGGAGACCGATTCTGACTGACACTCTTTCTAACTGTGGTGAACAGAATGTGCGTCTCAGAACGCACAAACCCTTGGACTGTGCGGTAGATAGGCTACAGAGACAGAAAAGCACATCTGGGTCCACTCCTGTCAGTCAGGAACAGGAATCTGAGGCTACAGTGGACACAGGAACACTGAAACCGGACAGTTGAATAGTGGAAAAACATTACCTTGTCTTTTTCGTTTTTTTTTGTCTGTGATGTTGACGGCGACTATAAAGCACGTCTGTAATCTCTCTGGATAAGGACATCTACTAAATACATCATCAGATGGTTATCGGTTCGAGATTGTATCCTTTACTGTAACCACCGTTGCTGAACTTTTCCATAAGCAGTTCACGCGACAGTGATCTACATTGTTATTAACACTTTTGTGCAACAGAAATATAGTGCAACAGCAACATGGACCCAAAAGCGAATGTTATTGTCTATCCGCCGATCTCACAGAAAGCAGAAAATGAGGTTTACTCACTGTAGAACCACTCTGCAGCTTTAAACTGAGCCTGATGGCTCTGAAATCGACAGTAAGCTGCTGTGCTCTGTCACACTGTACATGTCCTCTGCGTCCACTGATTTCCACAGGCCTATGTTGACTGTGAAAGTGATCACTCAGAAGAAGAAATTTCTCGGTTCCATGATCATTTTCCTAGACAAATCATTTCTTAGTCCACTCCCTGTTATTTGTTTTAATTTTACAAGCTTCTTTCTGTTCTCAACTCATTATCGCTTCCTCTACTCCAGAGGTTTACCAACGAGGACCACCTCGCCGTCCACAAGCATAAGCATGAGATGACGCTGAAGTTCGGACCTGCGCGGACAGACTCCGTCATCATCGCAGGTATTTTTACTATCAGACCGCTCTATCTCGTAGAGATCATGAGGTAGGACGGCACTTTGTACAAGAAAAGCAGACTTTTGACTCGTGGTGGGGAAAAAAAAAAAATAACGAAACAGTATTCCAAAAAAAAAAAAAAGTCAGGAGAACCTGATATCATCAGTGGTGTATTGTTGCTGGCAGTGGCAAGCGCAAAACTGACTGTTGAAGCACCAGAGTGTTTGTAGGGGTAATTGATAAAGCAAAAATATCCACATTTTCATTTCTTTCGCAGTTCTTTTTTTGTATCAGGTATTTAGGTTTGCTAACAGAGTGCTACCAACAGCATATTTGGTAATGCTTTTTTTGCTATGCACTGAATAGAGGAATTGTACATATAGGCATTATAATGTAATGAGATCTGTTTTCCGCTCCAGACCAGACGCCAACTCCCACTCGTTTCCTGAAGAACTGTGAAGAAGTGGGCCTGTTCAACGAGCTGGCCATGCCCTTCGAGCAGGAGTTCCGTAAAGCCCAGGAAGATGATGACAAGAGAGCCAAGAACCCTGTGAGCATTGGGATTGGGTGGAGAGCTTCACTCACTCAGGCGGAGCTGCTCCAAGCTGAGCAACTTCACTGTCTGTAGCCAAAATGTTGGGAATTTATGGTCTGTGGACTGCTGTCTGCTCCCATGTCTCACACGCTCTCTCTCCCTTCCCCCTCTCCTCTCCTGCTATCTCTCTCTCTCTCTCTCTCTCTCTCTCTCTCTTGCTCTCTGTCATACATTTTCTTCACACTGCAGCTGCCTGCCCCTGGCTCTTCAGCTCTGGACATGAGTCTGCAGACGCCCTCAGACGCTGTTCGAGTGAAGGAAGAGGAGCCTGTCGAGGTGGACTCCTCCCCTCCCACTAGTCCAGACTCCATCTCCAGCAAGTCAGACAGCAATAGGGAGGCCACAGCCAGGGGAATGGTAGAGCACAACACAAACACACACACACATGCACACAGAATGTATAATTCTCTGGAATTTCTCTTTTGAGAAAACATAATACCCATAGAGCCTTGCTTTGTGTTTTTGGTGAAGCATGTACAATTCTTAACGGTCATTAAACAGATAAAGAGATGCATGGATTGATTGATCCTTTTCCTTTTCTTCCTTCCTTCCTTCCTTCTTCACATCATTTATTTCTCACTTTTCCTTCCTTAATTGTCTGTTCATTTTTAGTCACTTTGTTCCTTCTTTCCTTAATCTCTTTGTTCCTTCCCTCTGTTCTTCTTTATTGTCCTTCAGGCATATTTCATTCTTTTGGTCCCTATTCTCAAAATCTGTTCCTTCTTCCTTCTTTACCAAATTGCACTTCCTTCCTTCCTTCCTTCCTTCCTTCCATACTTTTTGGTTCCTTACCAAAATTTGCCCTTTATTCCTTATTTAATCCTTTTTTCTTTCTTCCATAGTGTTCCTTTCTTCCTTCCTTCCTTCCTTCCTTCTTTCCTTCCTTATGTACTTCTCGTCTTGCTTCTTTCCACACTTCTTTCCTTCTGTACCTCCTTTCATCCATATTTCCTTCCTTACCAACTTGCTTACTTATTTCAAGAAATCTGTAGCTCCTTCCATCCTAAAATCTGTACGTCCTTCCTTCCTCCATTCACTCTTTGTCTGCTTACTTTAATGTATGCCTCTTACCTTGCTTCTTTCATGTCTTGGTTACTTACTATATTTCTTCCCTCCTTCTTTCCTTCATTATTTGTTTACTTATTTCTGTCCTCAAATTATTATTAATTTAAATTTTTTTATTTATTATTATTATTAATTGTCCATTGTCTTGCTGTAATCATGGCCGATGGGTGGCGCCGCTTACTTACGAGTCTGATCGTGTCGTCACGCAGCTGTGATAAGCAAATCCATGAATAAAACTTTCACAGTGTTGTGCCAGTTTTGAGGTACAGCATGTCCCTGAAGTCAGCACAGTCATAAATGACACATTCAAGCCGAACTAATATTAGCAGTGTATGTGGCTAAGGGCATAATATTTATTGCAGAATAAAACAGAAGCTGTGTGCTACGCATCACAACTTATTTTCCATTCTATAAAATGTTTCGCAACAATGGCCTAGTTTGTTCGAGTTAAATTGGAAATTGGGGGGGGTGTATAAAACCATTATTTATTCAACAGTTTGGCTGGACGCTTGAAAACTGTAGAAACCCTTATTTTAATTTTTCTGTATGTGCAGTTATTGTGGTGTGCTTCTATTTTGAAAAACAAAAAGTTTTAAGTAATAATAGTTATAATTAAATGTTTGTGATCGCTGATTATTTCAGTACTGTCCACTACTTCTGTAATAATGCTAGTCCTTAGAAAAAACAGGAATCTAGTAAATGCTGCTTCCGTCTTTGTAATGGCTCCTTAAATCCTGATTGAGTAACATTATTTTAACTACCTACACGTTCTCCTCTCAGGAATCTCCGTCTAGACCAGCACTAAGTTCCGCTCATATGCCCACTATTGTACGTCCTGGCTCTCTTCCCCTGCACCTCGGCTACGACCCCCTGCATCCCACCATGCCTTCGCCCACCTCGGTCATCACACAGGCCCCGCCCTCCAGCCGCACCCTTGGGTAAGTACACCGCATGCTTTATTATTATTTTTTTTTAATTCTGTTTAGTTTGGGATGTTGGGTTGATGTGATTATGGTCATTATGAGTCATTCTGCTCTCGCTCCTGCTAAGGATTCCAGGACTGTTTGTTTAGGGAATATGTCAGACAAAATAAGAATCCTTTTCTCATGCTTGATTTATGCTTGATCGGCCTCCGCCCTTATGAGTCCCGTTCCTATCCACATTATTATTACGCTTCATCATATTTTTTCCAATTGGTTAAGTGTTCCCAGCAGCTCAAAAGGAGTAATACATGTCCTCGCTAATTTGTCACTTTTGTGGCTTGTGGACAACGGACAGTGTTGCGTTCTATCATGACAGGGGCGAAAAGAAGAAGTGACATGGGCTTGGAAAGTACGTGGAAATTCCTCATACTTGCACAGTATATAAGGGACGTAACCGAATATGACCAGTGTTCAGAATGAACAGATCGTGGTTTCGTTAATGCAATGGATGCAAACGCAGAGACGAAAGTGCAGCGTTTTCAGCGTCCTTCGTAACATTGTTTGCATCATGCAAGTGGTTGAGGCCGATCATGAAATCGAGTGAGGTAGCTGAGATTGAGGAACTGTCAGAACCAGAATTGACCTACCATGCTGACACTCGACCTCTGTGGGGTTTCATTCTTTTTTTTTCTTTCTTTTCAGTAGTGTAGCTATAAGCATAGCAGTAGGGCTCATATTTAATGTGAAGGATAAAAATCCAATCTTTCCTAATCTCTGTGCTCTACCTGAAGGTCTCCAACTGGTCCATACCCAATGATGATGCTCCCCAACGGCCAGCCAATTCCCGTACTCCCAGGCTCAATGCAGATGTCTTCTGTAATATCCGTAAGCTCCTTTCATACCTACTCTCACTTGTGTTTACAGTAAATAAGAGTCTGTTGTGTATTCTGTATCTATTCTGCCATATGTTCCTAGATGGCTAGGCCCATGTGTATGGTGCCCAACATTCCAGGAATCCCAGGTCCTCCGCTAGGCGGAAGCAGCAGTGGCTCCTCCTCTCCATCTGGTTACAACCCCCACATGGAAGCTAAAATGGTGAGCGAAAAGCAGGTTGCGTGTTGACGCCACGGTCTGTTAGTCAGGCAACTCTGACATGCTCTGAAATTCTTAGCCTGGCTGTGAGGGTGTCTCACCTGGCTGCCACTTTTTACAACAAACAGACAAGTACTGGCTGTAGTTTAAAAAAGTAATGCTTGGGTTGTACTTGATGCAGTTTTATTCAACTCTAAAAAAGGCATTGCAGATTCTAACACACAGGATTTTTTATACAGTAATGTATGAATATACAGACATGCAGTCAGCTGTGTTAGAGGTGTAAAGCTCTGGACTGTGTTGTGCTTATGCTTCTTCAGCGGCTGAAGGCAGCGTTGTCTCAGCAGACCACAGCAGCTTGTGTCAGTGTGGCAATGGGCTCCAGTGCCATGGTGCCACAGAGGATGGAGCAGAGCCAGCTGCTGGTGCAGCAGCCTGATGCCCCATCTCCTGCACAGCCCCAGGTCCTCCATTTGCCATCACACATCATATTACTGCATATAGTTAAATACTATCTCCTGTATATGCACTGCACCTGCCTAGTAGCATTTAGGGTTTTTCAGTTTCTATTAAACACAGAGTTCAGGTTTATTGAACAATTCGTCTTTATCAGGGGTGGCATGTCAGTGCAGTGGTTGGCACAAGAAGATTTTGGGTTCGAACCTGCCGCTATTTGCTTATTCTTCTCGTACCTGTGTGGGTTTCCTCTGAGCTCTCGGGTTTCCTCCCAGAGTCCAAAGACATGCAGATTAGGTCAACTGGTTACTCTAAAAGGCTCATAGGTGTCAGTAGTTGTTCATCTCTGTGTTAGCCCAGTGAAAGACTGGCGAAACTGTCCAGGGCATACCTGGCCTCTCACCCAAACTCAACTGGGATTGGCTCCAGCTTCCCTGGTGACCCTGATGAATAAGACGTGTCATGAAACATATCAATAGATGGATGGTCTTCATACATATGTCTCTGTAAATTCTACTACAACTTTTGTGGTCAATGAAAATGGTTCTGCTTTCCTGAGCAAAGAAGCTCACAGTGAGGCAATATTTTATTATAAATTTAAAAAGGTGTGGACAAATATTACATTTACTTACTAGCCCACTACAGCAAATAAAGTACATAGCCTCTTTATTTTCTCTCAAATCACTTAAAAATGAGAAGACTGGCAGGGGGAGGATATGACGGCTTTATGCTACAATTCTGTTTTGCTCAGATTTATCAGAATTTCAACATGTGTGTTTCAGAGTCTGTAAATGTAGTCTGTCGTCATTGTACGTAAATTATTAATAATTTGTGTAGTAAAACTGATTCTGCCGTCAGTCGGCTCATTCCTGGGATAACGGGCATAGTGCAGCAGGCAGGCAGATTTGGAAACAGTAGCATTATGTTTAAATATGTATACCTTATCACATGACCTATTTCTATCATACCTTTTTCCTAGATCAGATGAAATGGAGGTTTTAAATGGACTTATGAGACTTTTTTTGAATACCTAAATAGTATGAAAATTCAGTAGGCGTTTGAATTGTCAAATGAGTGGTGGTGACCTTAATGTGAACCCTGCAAGATACTGCGACTCAAGACGTATGAAAATGCTCCACTGAAATATTCGAAGTTCGTTTTTTTTTTTTTTTTTTGGTGTCCAGGTTTCTCCGGCTCAGCCGACAGGTGGGCGGCGGCGGCGCACAGTGGACGACGACCCAGACGAGAGGAGAAAACGCTTTCTGGAGCGAAACCGAGCAGCCGCGTCCCGCTGCAGGCAGAAGCGCAAGCTCTGGGTGAACTCTCTGGAGAAGAAGGCAGAAGAACTGACATCAATGAACGTCTCCCTCACTGTAAGTGCACTTACACACGGCTCTCTTAAACCGTATGTATGCTACAGCACTGTCTTATTATTCGGAACCGCACGTTGGTACAGATGATCCAGTGGTGTTAAAGTAGAAGATTATATAGCTTTAAAGAAAACCATGTAAGGAAGTCATGTAGTGGGTGTCTAAGTTTATCACTTTTCAGGAACCAGAGTCATTTCATGCCTTCACAACTTGAGATCTTGCCTCCAGCTTGAGGTTTGTCTGATTCACTGTGAACATCTGGAAATGACAGTGGAAGTTTCTGTTTGATCAACATTTAAACGAGTCTTTATGTTTGCACACTTGTGCTCATCTGTTCCTGTGTGTGTGTGTGTGTGTGTGTGTGTGTGTGTGTGTGTCAGAATGAGGTGTCTCTCTTACGAAACGAAGTGGCTCATCTGAAGCAGCTGCTGTTGGCCCATAAGGACTGTCCTGTCACCACCTTACAGAAGAAGGCTGCCTACCTGGGTGAGTCACTCCATGAGAAAAAAGGAACTGTAAAAAACCTGTGAGTTTCGATAAACATAAAACCGAATTTGCCAGATCTAAAGCGATCCCGTTCACAAATGAGAGTTAAAATGTAAAATCACAAAATAAGTTATGCTTTTTTTTTTTTTTTTTTTCATTGTACTAGTTTTGTAGATGGGTTGTTTTGTTTTCTATGAATATTCACCAAATAATCAAATTTGCCGCGCCGGGTTTTGCCAAGGGTGCAGCACAAAAACGGGGAGGAACATGAACAAGGTCAGGTAAAGGTTAGATTTTTTTTTAGCTTTTGTGCAGCTCTCTGGAAGCAGATCCTTCCCCAGCCGAAAGTAGAATAGTGTGCGACAGTTTAGTAGTTTCATATCATATCTTTCTAACCAGTGTTAATTTCGTTGACGAAAAATTTTCGTCAACTACTTTTTTTTTCTCTGACGAAAACAAGACAATAACTAAATAAAAAATATGCTCAGAGACTAGAACTATGATGAAAGTTATTGACATTTTCGTCAACGAATAAAAACGAGACTAAAATATTTGCCAAAGTCGATGTAACGAACTCCTGAAGGAGGAATCAGAAAAAGGGAATCAGAAAAAGAAACCCGCAATGAGAAGTATAAACTTCCGTACGAGGGTTTCTCTCGATAGCATGAACCGATGCTTTTGTTTTTAGCTTAGCTGCTGCTGCTACGTCTTCTTTTATTCTCTGTGGTGGTGAAAACCCCCGCTAGGTCCCCCTCAGGCCGGGAGAAATAAAACAGAGCCAGTGACTTGCTAAAGTCACAACAACGAGATCCAATCAGAACCACTTTAGTTTGTTGAAGCGGGATGACTTGAATTAGTCTAGTCGACTAGTCGATTGAGACAGGAGTGGAGTTGCTGAAATACAATGGTTGCACTTCTTATGACAGTCTTTTAGATATAATCTTTGGAGACTTTTTTTTTTGTTGCTCTATTTCCCTGATGGCATTCGAGGTCTTTTTCTGAATATATTTGAGATTTTTCAACTGAAATGTCTAAAAAATATCTAGAGGGAAAAAAAAACCAAAACTATATATATATATTATTTGACAATTGTAAATGTTCAGACAGAGCATGATCCCTGATGCCATTTTCTTTGCACTTTTTCTTTGAAACTCAGAGTTTCA
>JAOVYU010000024.1:5561287-5575350 GCA_025674565.1 Synodontis membranacea
CAAACACCCCCCCCCCCCCCCCACGGTCCGTGGATCATTTGGTGAAAAAACTCTGTGGTTAAAATTACGGTTATTTGTTCTTTCCTTAGTCTTCCAGATCTTATTTTGAAAAGTGACCGTTTCCGCCCTCACTACCGCACTTGACTCTGGCACGCCATTTCATGCGTCAGCCGCACGAGCTAACCCTTGAATTTCACTTGAATTTTGAACAAAATTCCCCGGAGAGTTTTTTTCAGGAAGGAACGAGCAAACGACATGACAGCAGAAGGGCCAGAACGGCACTGCCAGCAAAAAGAAAGCTGCATTTAAACGAAATACCAAGATTCCTACCCAAGTTACGGGTTCATCGCAACAGGTGATAGACAGACTCCACACCTGCCATGCGAACCCCTGCGCCTCTACCCGGTCTGCCGGAAAAACTTTCATGCATGAAGCCGGTCCGTGGTACGAGAAAGGCTGGGGACCGCTGAGGTTAGAGCACTGCCGAACACGTTGCTCCAAAATCTTCATGTGTTCAATTGAGATGAGATCCTGTGACCGTGAAGGCCATAGAAAAGGATTTTCTTTGTTTTCATTCTCATCAATCTGTCGTGCCCTGTGGACGTGGGCGGAGTCATCCTGGAAGAGACCACACCCCTCAGGATAGAAGTGTCTTCACAGGATAAAGGTGATCAGTCAGAAGACACTTTTGAGCAAACGTGGCCAAATGATTGCGCTTTCTTATCTGGATCCTCCCTAAAGTCTGAAGCACCCAATTGTATCGAACGTGTTTTTGTGCTGTAGCAGTACAATTTCCCTTCACGTGAACCAAAATCATGTTCCAGCACGACGATGCGGGCTCCACGAAGACATGGTTTGCCAAGATTGAAGTGGAAGAACTGGCGCGTCCTGTGCAGAGCCCTGATCACAACCCCACCAAACAGCTTTGGGATGAACTGGAACACCGACTGCACTCGAGACCTCCTCACCTGACCTCACTGATGCTCTTGTGGCTGAACGATCACAAATCCCCACTGCCACACTCCAAAATCTAATGCAAAGTCTACTCAGAAGAGTGAAGGTTATTATCGGCGCAAAGAGAACCAAATCTGCAATGGCATGTTCAACAAGCATGTGAGTCTTAGTGTGTCTAAAAACATTTGGCTGTGTACTACAGAACTCCAGGACAGAATATCTATATGTAGGTCGTCACCATTCATAGCACTGGCTATAAATTTCCAAGGTTCATGTCCTTAACTCCTATTTATATACTGATTAATATTGTTCTTTTTTTTTATTGGCTAAAAACACGCACTTTCCAAGGCAGCGTGTATTTCCATGCCACCTACATTATGCCGTTCATAATTGCTTAAGTAACTAATTATCCATTCAACAGTAAGTACAGTGTACACACCTTGTGCTCAGACTCTACTCGTCTGTTTCTGAATGCATCATTGTGGCTTTCTTCTCAAAGTGTTTGTGCTTGTGCGGCGCAGAAGTGCCTGCTTATTGTCCATCGTTGCTCGACGTCCCACCATAAGACAAGACTCTCTGTTCGCTGCAACCAGCACGCATTGCGGTCACTGTTTCGCATCTCTAAATCTGCTTTCCATCTAGGCATTCTTGACCCTTCTATGGTTTTCCACTGAAGGCTGTCTAGGACGCGGAGAGCGGAAATGCCCCGCGTTAATGAGTTCAGCTCGGGTTGCCCGGAGGAGAAGAGAGGCGGGCCAAGCCGCTGCTTAAAAAAGCGAGCCGATTCTGCGAGCCGCCAGTGACCGTCGGGACACAATGGGAACCATTGAGGCGATCGGGAGCGCGGTGACTAGGAGCTGCGTTGGCATTTAGGCCATTCAACTGAGAGCTTTGTACCCTGAAATGAGCTGCTCTGAGCAGGCAGGGTTCGGCCACAGCTCCTGTGAGAGAGAGAGAGAGGGAGAAAGAGAGAGAGGGAGAAAGAGGGAGAGAGTTCATGCCTGATCATGAGATGTAATGTGCACCACGAGGAACTTCCCTAGAACGTCCCTGAGAGACGTTTGGTGTATTGCAGCTAAAATTCACTTGATTGACGGCTTTTCTGATTTTCGTGCAGATCTCCATCCTCTGTGTTATAAAGAACAATAGAGAGCGTTGATGACAAACACCTCCTTGCCTTGAAGTTTTCCAATGAGTTTTAAGTTGTCTGTCCATTTCTAAAGAACAGAGCAGCGTTACTTATAATTAAAATGTCTTTTCCTTGGTTTTCTTACAATACAAAAGGGTGAAATCATGACTTTGTGTGAGAACTAATGTTGAAGAGGAGCTAAATCGTAAGAGTAGGGGATTGTGGGTACCTCAAACAACCCTCACCACAGAAATTGTCCGAGGAATTTATCAGACCCGATCGACCGGAGTCGTGGCTTTTTGACGTGTTGTGACTATTTTACATAACGCTGAGAGAACTGTGGTACATTACGGGTGCCGGAATCACAGCTCACTGTGAACAGAAAATTAACAGGCATCTGTCAAATTATTGCTCACCAGTGTGAACGCAGGGGAGGAGGTTAATCACAGATTTGGGGTTTTATCCCAAGCAGGCAGAGCAGCTAAGCTGTAATAAGTAGCTCATAGTTTCCGTGGAATAAAAGAGAACGTCTCTGCCCGTATCTGCTTTAAACGACTTTACTCGCCAGATACGGGTTTGTCTGCAGGACTATAAATGTAGCAGACATCTTAAAGCCCAAAGTGCATCTGATGCATCGAGTTCAGCGCCGTTAGTGACTTCCTGAGTGGTTGCAGTAATGTAGAGCTTATTCGTGTGTATTGATTGAGCCGGAGATGGAGTTTCTCGGTCAGTTACTTACTGTAGGACACGGAATATCCTGATGCAGTCCGAGACACGCGGTACAATATGGATGGAAATGAGTGTATCATGAGTAATGCTGCGCACTGCAAGTATTGTGCAAAGCAGACGATAAATAGCCGTAGAGGCTCCGCACTCATTACGTGCAGTGGAAAGTCGATCCCAAGTTTGACTCTGGCGAACAGGTCAGATGTGAAGTAAAAATTTTGGGGAAGTTATTGTTCCTTCTATAGGTGCAACATCCTGTTTGTGTTAAATATGGCCGTCACTGTGCGTCTGGAACAGTTTGCATGCGGGAGTGTGACGTGCTCGTCACAGTTCCCCTTTTTAATAAGGCCAGGTTTGTTTGGTGAACGTTTTATGGAGCAGTAATAACTAGTTCAGCCTTGAGGCGAAGAAAAGTAATTTCACATACAGGCCAGTTTGTTATGAATCCCGTTCCTGTCTGTTCCGACGCGTCCACGGAAATCTGAAACCGTATAGCAGTTTCGTATCCCGAGGGGGGGTTCAAACCCGGTTTTTAAATTTGATTTAGCGGTTTTCTTCAGAAGGAGAAAACATTTCAGCTTACTTCATCGACCACTTGGTGAATTTCATCTGTTTTTGACATGTAGTCTCTTTAAGCTCGGCTCCAACTTTCCAAAACGCGTTTAGCGTTTAACAGAATAGATAAAACCGAGCGTGTGGATGTTCTATTTGGTCATGATGTAGGGTGTAAAAAAACGTGAATATATCTGCATGACATCTCGTCAGTCCTGTCACGAGCAGTAGGATTGATTTCTATGAGCCAGCCAGGTGGTGCTTTAAAGCCATCAGCGTGGGTATTTGAAACATCCACTGGCACCCTGGGTCAAATAGCTGAGCGAGATAAAGATCAGGGGTCATGTTTCAAGTGTGAACACACACACGTCGTAACACGTCAATCAGAATTTCATACCGCGTATGCGTTATGGATTGTTCAAGCTGTCAAATTAAACTGGTTGTTAAAAATGGACACTTTTTTTTTTTTTTTTTAAAGGTGTGTAGTGTCTGCCTGAATTTACACTAGGGGTGCTTTACAGTACTTCTTCCGATATCTGTATATGTATCTATCTTGTACTCCAAATATCTGTATCTCTATTCAGATTTAAACCAAAAGCTGGTGTGGCTTATGAGCTCGACCGCTGTTCCCCAGAAACACTGTGGGGGAAAAAAAAAGATTCTCGCTTTTATTTCTGCGTTTTAATGGTTGGTATCAGGCGTGAGGTGGAAAATGTTATGTCGTAGATTGTAGCGTCTAAAGATTTTACCTCTGATACGGGAGACACCGGAAAGCGACACGATTCTGCTTTGTCAGCTAAAGAGGTGTTCATACCAGCGCAAAATTAATTCACCCAATGGAAAAGCCACTCCACCGAAAGCGAGAAAGGACACCGGACATGGCTTCTTGGTAACAGTTACTTCTGCTTTGTGGCATGTCGACTTCATCTCGATTAACTTTGACCTGCGAATTCATGAGCCTGGGTCTTGTGAGTCAGTCGAGATCCAAATCACATGGCATCAGGAGTGTGTGCGTGCGTGCTTGCATGGGTGTGTGTGTGTGTGTGTGTGTGTGTGTGAGCGCCTGATTTTGAATCGGCGAGGACGCAGCGTCAGAAATAACGTAGTCAACAAAGCATCACATGAGCAGTCTACACGATACCAAAAAAAAAAAAAAAAAAGGTCTGAGATTTGAACCGATGAACCAATTTGTGTATTGTGGAAATGCCTTCGAGGATTGTGATTTGAGAGTTTTATCATATTGCCCACCCATAATGAGTTTAGAATAAGTTAACTGCTTATAGGACACACATTTTTTAGCTTTGTGTTCGGTAATACAGTGCTCTAAAATAGACCCGGAGCCTCCAATGTGAGATCTATACCATACGTTTAAATTCCCCCGGGGGGGGCCCCCCCCCCCCCCCCCTGTCTGCTAAATTCAGACAGATGGGCGATGATCAGATGTCCAAGCTCACAGATTTCGTTCCCTACAACAAAGAAGCCGTGAGGCCTCTATCCGCGGCCCGGTGGGCCTTCTCCCCCCCGGCGCGTCTTATGTAACCTCCGTGTCTGTGCGTCTTTCGGGGCGTGAATAGTTAATGCCGGTTCTTTCCACCGCAAGCTCCTGCTGGGAGGCAGAGCTGAATTATTAACACCGTTTCATTAAACGCAATAGGGACGTGCACTCCTGGTCCCAGCCTTTCACGTCACTTTTATCGTGGTCCTCTATGAGCGAGTGAGTGAAAGTTAGTTCGAGTAGCTCAGCAGGCTAGTAATAACCCTTTCCACTGATGAGGTGCCAGTGCCTGATCTTCAGCTGCTTTATACTGTTAATTTTCCACTTGGCTTTTGTTTTACTGGAATACTTCGTTAAACTAAAAGCAGTGACGCCAGGGACACAGTCGACATGATGTTTCAAAACGTCGTTTACAGTCGACTCTCGCAACTTCGCGGTTCGAATTTCGCGCCTTCACTCTATCGCGTTTTTTTCAAATATAATATATTGATTAAAAAGTTGATCGACACAGTGAAAATGTCAATTATTTTTATTTTTTATTAACTTAACTGTTATTTCATGTTTAGAGGGCTCTAATAATGTTAACCGTATTTAGAAGGTAGTAAACAGGTTTTCTATGCTCTAACTACGCGGAAATACTACTTCGCGGAAATTCACTTATTCCAGTAGAGTCTGGAACGGATTAACCGCGATAAACAGGGGTTTACTGTATATTCCTATAGCGTATTCATGAGCGCAGGAAGTGACGTCGCTGTTGACGTCGCTGTTGACGTCGATATCCATCCCCGGTGCTTCTATTTACTTTCCTAGCAGTTGATTTAACGACAGGATATCCAAATGAAAATGAATACCATGCTGCTCAGTTGCCGGACGCTCCCTCAGGCCAGGAACAGACTCGCGTTCAAGAAATTAAAGTGTATCGATTTGTAAAAGTCAGAGCTCAGTGGAAGGCTCGGATTGCTGCAGTGAAGAGAGATGGCTGGATAGCCGCCGACTTCGGGATCTGTAGTGCACACACGCTGTCCCAGCCCGTGTGAAACGTTACTTAAATTTATCATTGTTCAACAGCGCAGGTCATCAACAAATTGCATCAAATCAAACTTTTGTTGTTTAAATTACTGAAACGACGTATAAATGCTGAAGGATTTAATAATGTTAGTTATTTTGTTGATTTGTTTTCCTGTGCCATGTGTTAGGAAACTCCCACATCGGGATCCACGCATTCTTCCCATCTTCTTCAGAAGTTCAGAAAGACGTGAACGCGTGTTTTCGGCCCTTCTTCCCTGGTTTTCACCTGTCGTAGCGAGTCTTTTTGTTGCTTTTTTTTCCGAGCAGGTTTCAAAAAACACAACCTTTAAACTCGGTGAATAAAACTAACTGCAGGTATATCCAAGCTCAAAGGAGTGTGTTGTCCTTTTGCGTAGCGTGAAACATCATCATATCGTTAATCTACTACCACGCATACTTTAATAGACTACTTACGTGTGTATTCTGTTTGCAAAGACGTCAGGTTTCCTAATACGAGCACAAAGGCAACCAATCTCAGAATAGAAAAAATCGCTTTAATATCTTCACAGCTTTGATAAGGTGATTATGTTCCTGCGCTTGATTTTCCGTCATTTAAGCTGTGATGCCATGATCACGACACTACAGAAAACGCCCATCTAGGGGAAATAAACCTCATGCCGAAGATAAATTTTGTTTGAGCTTCTCGCGCTCCGTGACCTCGTCTTTCGGCCGGTTCAGGACGTCTGGTTGAGTTCCTTTGCTACTCTCAGCCTCAGGGTTTCCCCCAGGGACGACAAGCGCCTCTCATGCAAACTGAGAGAACCAGTTTGTTCTGCATTTGTTTTGCTCTGTTTACTTACTGTGTGTTCATGCAGTGGGACTTGCCTCGGTGCTCCTGTGTCGCAGAGCTGTTGGTTAATGAAGCGCACGGCTCAGTGAAGGTTTCTGTCTAAACTGTCTATCCGCATTTTCCACTGGGCGACTGAAGTTTCCCTGCCCAGTCCACCCTCTGCTTGCTCAGTTCTAGTGTTTCCTGAGAAGCCGAAGCCACGGGGAATCGGGCGCAGCACTCTTTCTTGAGAAAACCAGACTCTGGGGTTTTCTCTAAATAAGAACGCCACGACCTAATTCCTAATTCGTACCAGTATAGGACTGATTAGTGCCGTCTAATTCGATTTATCTGATTTATCTGAACTCCCAACTGTTCTTCTTAAGTCTGTAGGCAGATGTGTGTGTTTTTCTGCTTTTTCTATCTTGGGATATAGGTTTTTTTTTTGCCCTCTATTTTTAGGCACGTTACACAATGCAATATTATCTTCGTGGCATGAATCACGGTGGTGTGGGAACCCGTACCTTACCTGAGATCCTGGTCCATGTCGGTGTGGTGATGTTAATTGTGGCCAGTGCACATGGTCGGCACAATCCACACCCAACCCATTACACCCCAACCACCGGCCTGAGCTGTTGAGTTCATGGATTCATGATGTGGATACCAAGTTCTGACTCTACCATCTGCAAGTCACAGAAGAATTCAAGATTTCATCAAACCAGGCCGTGTTTGAACGATCTTCAGTTATTAAGTTTGGGAATGTTATGAGATGCTTTTCTGCTCACCACGGTTGTATGGAGTGGTTATTAAAGTTACCACGGCCTTGCTCTGACCTCTCCCATCAACGAGGTGTTTTTACATCTTTATGTTGTGGATGTGTTTTGGTTTTCCCACTACTGAACACTAGAGAGTGTGTGTGTGTGTGTGTGTGTGTGTGTGTGTGTGTATGTGTCTCCCCCTGCAAGGGACACCAAGCGGTGCAAAAAACAGGTCAGGAAAGCCAGAGTCATCTCTGTACTCTTGTCTAGACTCAGTGGAGGAAGTGACCGAGAAGAAAATAGTAGTAATTTCGGCTTACTTCACCAAACTGCTTGAAGAATCACTACTGGAGATTTTTTTTCTTCTTCTGTCTACTGCTGTCATGCTGCAGCATGCAGTAATTTGACCCAATTTCAACATAGTATATTCACTTACAAGGTGCCAGTAAGACCTTTTTGCTTCATTTGAATCTTCATTTACACTAAACCCACATCACAAGGTAGCATATCACACACACTGAAGGTGAATACTGAATACGCTGTGTGTGTATGTGTGTGTGTTTGTGAGGATTATTTGGTGTTTATTTAAAGCCATGTGCTCTTCTGCCTAAAGTTCCCCCTGATATTGTTCATACGTCTGGCTATCTATCAACATGTATCAAAATACTTAATTTTGCTAGCAGTGTGCCAGTGATATTTAATGTGTAAAATGAATTAGTGTCATGGAATACAGGGAAAATAAAATACTTGGCCCAGAACTGATAATACTGAAAATTCGGTCCTGTTATATAAATTTCTCTTTCATGGCACAGGTTTGTTTTTACGTTTTTGTCAGGTGCTTGTACGTAAAAGCACTGAGATGGTCTGCAATACGACAGCAGTAAATGATTTCACGATCCAGTCTGTTTTCTGAGACTATCGTGGGTATCGGCGCTTCTGCAACCATGACCCCCACAGAGTACACACACAAGTAGCTGAGCACTTTTACACTCATTAACAGTTTTTATTAGCCGCATTACACGTTACCGCTACTTCCTGTTTAGTCATATTGACCGACTCCCAGCACTTCAACCCATCCAGCTCACTTCGCCTGAACAGACGAAACCTCATTTTCTCTAAGTGGGACAATTAGGCCGACGTAATTGTTTGTTTCCCAGACCCGCTCGCTTCAATTTTCTCCGAAATTAAAACACTCCCCTGACAAACAGCTCATTTACTCGAGAGCACGAAGACGATCTCGACGCACAGCTGGGACCGAACGGCCACGCTTTCAGAAACGCCGCGTTTCAAACTGCCACGTGATGAAAAGCCTCGTCTGGGCGATGCATGGAAAACATTCAAACGCCGCTTAAGATGATTTGTGCTAAACTTTATACAGAGTTTTCGGTGCATACTCAGACATGTGATTCTTATTTGCAGGGGTTTAAGACCTCTGAAGCTGCTAAGCTCAAACCGTAAAGTGGACATGTTTTTTCCTCACATGCGCCAATTCTCTTTTGCCGTGTAGTCCATGTTCAATATCACTCGTGCTGTTTAGTTTTAGGATTTATTCCAATCGGGCAAATTATAGAACGTGGTCCGTGCATGCTGTGATATAAAGCAGCAGTCAGTAAAAACTGGGATATATAATAAATAAATAAAAAAATGGCCAATCAACAATTAGATGGTGTAGCACCTAATAACGTAAAGCAGAGTTGCTAATAACCACCCTGACGTTGATTATTTTCTGTCTTATTCCCTTTCTGTTACAGCAAACCGCCAGCAATGGCATTATTTCTATATTTATTAACCAATCATAAACGTGTTCATTTTTCCTTTTTCCGTGTCCGTCACGTGCATGCAAGTAAAAGCAAAGCAGTTGTTATTCAAGGAGCGATATAATAATTAAGGCACGTCTGAGTTTTGGAAGAAGTCCAGACTTCTCTAGACCGCGTGTTCTGGCATCGTGGGCCTTTGCTGGATCAGATTATTAGCAAGCTGATTGTTTGGAGAGGGTGTGGACGGCTTTAGGTATTTTAACGACAGCTGGTCCGGTTCTAATTTTAAAGCCAACATCGATATTGTGCATGTGAGAAAAGAGAATTGGGGATATTTGAACGAGCGTCCGACTCACAAAAGGACCGAAGCCAAACATTTGTTAATGGAAGCCCTAGAGGACGTAGGAACAAAAGCACTCAGGATGTGCTTTAACCTGTTGTACTTTAACCCTTGAAGAGCGCCCACTCTCTTTTAAGGAGTGTCGTGTACTCTGCGAACACGGAGTCTGAACCCGTACGTGCCGAGAAAAAGTGGGATTACTAAAGAACAAGACGGGAAGACTCAAAGTGTGCGCTTCTGCTAGTGTCTCTGTCATATCCTGTACAGTCATCTTGTTTTGTTTTAAACGCTGTATCAGAGCGGAGTGAGCGTTCCCCGGTGAGTCACCGCCTGGAGCAGCTATAAAGCTGCGACGTCATGAAGAAGTGTGAGACATAAGCAACAGTTTGGCAACCAAACCCAGATTACAGCTATCTTCTTTACTTCCTCCCTCCCACTCGCCCGCTGTTTACTCCAGACCCTCTGTGACACACCCCGGTCGCGCCTGGGCTTGCTCCATGTTTGGACCGTATAGGAACCGCTGGGACGCGTCATTCATTGACAGCTCCACTAATCCACTAAATGTTTGACCATGAGTAGTATAATCATCAGCCATATGTCGTGTGCGAGGCTGGAGTTTATCAGTAAGCACACACAAACGTTGGGATTTTCTTCACTGGACATTGATTCTTTTTTTTCTTTTTTTTTTTTTTAATGGCCTGAAATGATGTCATTGAGTAAACTAGTCACTGAGTGTTTCCTCAACAGCCTCCAGAAGGAAATTATGTGTAGCGTCAGAGATGGGCAGTGTTCATGAATTTGCGACATGTGTTTGAAACGGAAAATTCCTTTTTTGTATTAATGTGATAGTGGTGGATTTTGAAGAAAGCCAAGAGCTAGAAATTCCCCACAGCATGAAAAGTTTATTGAAGCGACTCCCAAGTGGGGCAACAGGAAAACCTTAGAAGGATCGTTAGGAGATCGCACGTTTGAATTCCAATAAAGCCACAGATATCTAAGGCTGGGAATCGAGAACGTCGTTTGTGAGAAATTTGGGTAGACATAGCCCCAATGCTTCCAAACAGAATTCCTATCCACCACATCTTTTGTACCAAGACCTCCAAATGCCTGTGATTGGAATAAATATCCCATTGTACAGAGCGGGTTGATTTCTGTCTGCTTTTCATGTTCGAGACAAAACCTCAAATATTCCACCTCCTTCTCCAGCTCTTATCAGCTATATTGTAGACTAAACCAACGCAGACAACCGATGTCTCTCTGCCTTATTTGCATTTCCTTCACCGTCAGCACTGCTGTTGCCGTTCTTGTTTCCAAATTTGAACCCAATACCACAAATATGCAGGTGCGCGCTGCAGAGTCCATCAGCATGACTAGTTTTGCAAAACATACTGAAGTCTTTCAAGCATCATTCAGTACACTTTAATGAGGCGATATTAAAAATCCCGAGTTTCCCTTGGCAGCAGTTTTGAAGAAGAAGTGCTGCTGAGATCTCAGAGCCACTGACGGTACAGAGCGTTCTAGAAAGACGTACAGCAATGTGCTTTTTAAGTAAACCGACAATAGCACGCGTGGTGGCAGCTCTTCTTTTTCTTTTTTAATTTGAAGTATGCTGCCAGATGGAGGTGTGTTTCCTGCTGGCCAAAGCCTCAGCGTGGGCATAAGCTCTTGGATGAAACTTGGAGTGGATGAAACGTGAGTGAACGCAGTAACATAGAGTATAAACTCTGTAGAAGAATGTAGAAGGAAATGACTCAGCAGTCAGCGTTTCTAATGCTGACTTTTGTATGCAGATGTGTTAAATGACATTTCTGATGCATGCTGTGGTGCCACTCTGATTGAACGCTTGTGAGAAGGTGCATTACAGTACACCCTCGTTTATCGTGGTTAATCTGTTCAGACTCTACCGCGATAAATGAATTTCCGCAAAGTAGTATTTCCGCCTAGTTAGATCATAGAAAACCTGTTTACGACCTTCTAAATACGTTTTTAACATTATTAGAGCTCTCTAGACATGAAATAACACCTGATTTTTTGGAAAAAAGTTAATAAAAAATAAAAATAGTTGACTCAAGGCAACTGAGCGCAGCCTGCATTTTCACTGTCTCGATCAACTTTTTAATGAATATACTGTATTTGAAAAAAAACGCGATAGAGTGAAGCCGCGAAATTCGAACCGCGAAGTTGCGAGGGTCGACTGTATTTTCGTACAGGTCATTCCAACTGTAATATGAACTGTAGATTGGTATGAATCTGCTCTTTCTAGTATGTTATTGCTTCTGTAGGAACAGCCCCCCAGAGTCTGATTTATTGGCCAAGTAGGTTAACACTCAACAAGGAATTTGGTTTGGCAGTTGGTGACTTACTGTATTTGACAATACAGACAATAAACATATAATTTAGGGCCAGTATACAAGCAGTATATAGATTTGTGTACATAAGAAGCATATACAGTATATGGACAAAAGTTTGGCTCCTGTCCAGAGCATCCATATGTGGGTTTTTGAACATCCTATTCCAGATTGAAGCCTGTTTTGCTGTTAAAATAACCTGCACTCTTCTGGGAAGGGTTTCTACTAGATTTGGGGAGTCCATTCAGCCATGCGGACGTTGTTGAAGTCAGGGACTCCTGGGGTGCAGCTGATGTTCCAGTTCATCCTAAAAAGGTGTTCAGTTGGGGTTGAGGTCAGGGTTCTGTGCAGGAAACACTTCAACCTTGGCAAACCATGACTTCATGGAGCTCACTTCGTGCACAGGATCCTTGTCATACCGGAACACGTTGAGGTCTCTTTGATTTCCAGTAAAGTTAGTTCTTAATGCAACAGTACACAAAGGCATTCTAGGCAATCGTGTGCCTCCATCTTTGTGGCAGTAGTTTGAGGAAGCGCCACATGATCAGGTGTCCACAAACTTCTGTCCATATAGTGTATGATCGTGTGGAAGTGCAAACGACAATACCGTGCATTGAATGTGACGGGCGAGTATTTCTACAGTATTAGTAAATGTGAAGCAGAGTGTAAACACCTGTCTGGAGACATAGGAGTAATTACATCATGGCTACTCTTGCGTGACAGACGCACATGTAATCTAAGATTTATTATTATTTTTTTAAAATATTGATTAACGATGTAAAACCTATAAGCACTGACGTGGTGACACTTATGTAATGTTGTAAATAAGTGACGTTTCTAACAATTATAACGCTTTGAGAAGTTTAGCAGCGAAGGAAAATCTCCAGGTCAGTGGAGTGTATGTTTGCAGTAAAATGACAAGCTGTGTGTGGGTTTTTTTTTTTTTTTGGAGAGAGAGAGCGACTGATGAAGAATGACCATCACAGCTGTAAAAGAAAGTGAGAACTGGAACTAACTTGTCTCTCGGAAATTCCAAAGCATTAAATCTAACTATAAACCGTTCAAATGTGCAACCATTTTTTGGTCATTAATAAGTTAAGCATTTGTAATTATTTCCAGATCGCTGTGGTATTGGGGTCGTTTAGTAAAAAAAACTGCGCAGTAGGAAAAAGATTTCAGGATGTTCTGTTAATAAAGCAACGACACGCTCCAGACTGTGCTGATATGCCAAAAATAATGTGCTTCCAGGGGATAGTGGTGCTCCGCTTGAGCATCGTCCTGCATCTGTTCCCCTCAGCGGGCGTTGGTTTTGTACAACAGCATGTCAAACCCTGTAGCAAACATTATCTGAGTTAGTGTACTAGTGTGCGTTAACTTGAGTGTAGAAACCGAGGTACAGTATTTAGAAATATTTTTTTTATAGTTTTTTTGTATTTTGTAGCGTTTGCATTTCCTGCATCAGAATGTACTCTATTTAAATGTGTGTTATGGACCTTCGCTGCATTGTTCATGCGTGTCCATTCAACACACCTCAGAACTCCTCACTGACCCCGAAGTATGCGCTTGAGGCGTGACTCACACACGCGCGCTCTGTAGATCT
Organism: Synodontis membranacea; assembly: GCA_025674565.1. Taxonomy (NCBI): domain Eukaryota; kingdom Metazoa; phylum Chordata; class Actinopteri; order Siluriformes; family Mochokidae; genus Synodontis; species Synodontis membranacea. The sequence continues at coordinate 5,574,784 of JAOVYU010000024.1, forward strand.
CGTTAGCCCGCTCTGACAGAAATGTTTACAGAAGCCATTCTGAGCCTGTGTGCTAATTAGCTCACTGCAGTGATACAGTATCCAGTCAAATAACACCGCTGCGCTGAATCAGCATGCCTCAGCCTTTAAACCGAAGCACCTGGCTATTGTTAGCACTGATGCTTTATCTGTCGTCAGGACGGCGTGTGTGATTTGAGTTACGGTGTGCCGTGTCGAGCGTGTCTCCTCACCATGTTGGACTTGCTGATTGTAGTTCAGTGTCCACGTGTGTGAGAGGAGCTGCGGAGCATGACCACCTTCTTGCAAAGCGAATCGTCACAAGAGACGAGAGACTAAGCAAATGCGTCCAAGAGCGCGCGTCACTGAGATACGATGAGAAATGAGAGAATCTGAAGAGAATCTGAATCTGAGACTCCTGTTCATTGACTAGCTAGCTGTATTTTAGCAACAAAAACATAACGGGTCTTGTATTACTTGTCTGTGTTGTAACTAGGGATGCAAATTATCGAGTAATTCATTAATCGATAGTTGTTTCATCTTATCGATCGATGATCGATTAATTGCTAA
>JAOVYU010000024.1:5593758-5604100 GCA_025674565.1 Synodontis membranacea
TCTCTCCCTCTCTCTGTCTCTCTGTCTGTCTCTCTCTTTGTATCTATCATTCCTTCTCTCTCTCTCCCTCTCTCTATCTCTGTCCCTCCTTCTTTCTCTCACACTCTGAGTCTCTGACTCTCTTTGTTTATTGAAGTCGGTTCTGTCCTGTCCACACACACATACATACACACACACACACACACACACACACACACTCTTTCCCTGTGACTCATGCGTCAGGCCTGTGGAAGGCGGCTCCACTTTTACACTGGTTTAAAGAAATAGTTGAAGATGAACTTTATTATAGTCTTCCCTGCTTCACCCCAAGCCAAGACATGCTTCCAGTGTTTGCTTGTGTAGTTTTTTTTCCCTAAGAAGTAAAGGAATAATAGCTACCTGTTTAACATTCTGCTAACTGCATACCTAAAATCATCGTCCTCATTGAACTACAGATTATATCAGTGTATGTTAATTATATAAATCACGCTGGGGGTTTTATCATCCAAATCACTTGCAAGATTCAAAATCAGTTATTGGTCACGTTTTAATTTAGCTTTTTTTATTTAACAGTATCAGAAGCAATGACAGTTACCACATAAGCAAAACTGTTTGGTTTGAGCATGACATTTTAAAGTTTGTCTTTATACCATACAGTTTATTTCCCTGGTTTTGCCGTGATGGACACGAATCGCATTATAAAAGACAGCCGACCACGAAAAGTCTTTCAGTGTCAAAACATTTTCATTCAAATCTGAGCGCTGAACGCTTCTCCCATACTCGTCCAAAAGCCACCATTACGGGGAGGATGTGAAGGATTACACAAAACTCACAACTCCAACCTACAGCCACAGGTACACTGTTAGAAGTGGTGAAACCCAAACAAAGCATGTTGAACAGAAAACAAAATCCTTACGTCAGGCTCACTTGGTTTTCTTTTTCTGTTTATGCGACCTCTTTCTACATGAGCCCAGATTACAGTGATAAAATAATAATTCTAGTAATGTTGTGTATTTTAATCACAGGTCTGTCGTTAGAGAATCTTTATCATGTGACGTGATAGTTATCATAAAGCCTGTTATAGAATTCTGTTATGGAAATATTTGATTGTGGGATCATCTTGCACAATGTGAAGCAATAATAATAATAAAAAAAGAAATCCTGTAATGCTAGAGGCCCCTTTTCTTGTAGCTCCAGTGCAGGGGAAAAAAAAAAAGAGACAAACTTGAGACAGCAGTCATGTCTTGGCCACTCAACAACATCTGAAAAATTCATTTTAGGCTGACTTATGAAGACATTCCAGTTTAGGAAGTGGAAAATAAATAAACGAATAAATAAACTAGTCATTTATCATAGCAAGATGCAATTTCACTGCTGCCTTTTTTTTTTTTTTTTGTATGTGCACTGAAACCGTGGATGATTATTAAAGGATTTATAGAAATGTCCATTAGTTTACCCGTAAATCTGTTTTTGTTCAAGTTACACAGGTTCCCTCAGGCTGAAAGACTTTTATTGCTTTTTGGGTGTAAACTGTGTAATGATCCATAGCTCCCTCCTGCCCTCTAGTGGTTGAAGTTGTGACTGCATGTTTAAGGCATGCACAGACTTGCCCCCCAGCTCAACAGCTCTGTTTGTTATAGCAAGAAAAACTTGTTTTCGTAAATACTTTTCACCCCTGTGTCTACTCTGTAATTAAAATGACTTACAGGATAGAGAGATCTTGACTAAATAAATAAATAAATAAACAGACTGCCATTTGAGTGATTTAAGTCAACACTTTTCCTGCCTGTAGCTGAGCACACAAATTCATGCAAAGACCTGGCATATCAGGACCCTAACAGGAAACAGAGGAGGAAGTGAAAGAGATGAACTTGCTTTGTTTGGGTCAGTTTTGTGCCATTGCATCATCTCTCGTTCTCTCGCTCTCTCTCTCTCTCTCTCTCTCTCTCTCTCTCTCTCGGTAGCTCTGACTCATTCACGCAGGAAGTTTTGTAAATTTTGTACCCAGCTGGCTAATGCTTACTAGAAGTGGATGACGGTTAGTGCACCGTGTTATTAAATTTTTTTTTTAAGCTTCTATAAAGTGGAAGTCTGTCCACAATCCCTAAATGTCATGCTTTCAAAGCTGCCATTTTAAGTCTTTGAAGCTTCACCCCTGGCCGCTTCTTACACCAGACGTAATCTGTGCGCTTTCATGCTGTGCATGTCTCTGTGCAGGTAGAAGCTATAATTTAGTGATTCAAGTGCGTTACAGGAGATAACCTTTCTCTGTACGGACATACGCTCAGACCGCGTGTGTGTGTGATGTAACGTGTGTAGATGTGGATCCAGGTTTGAAGACTATCCACTTGGCTCCAGGCCCTGGGGTTGACTCTTCTCCCAGCCCGGATGCAGGACCCTCGGCCCCTCCACGGCAACACCGCTCTCACCGCAGCGGGGGGACCCGCGACGACCGATACAGATCAGGTACCACCGACACACTCGCCTTAACCTTGACCCTCACCATCACATCACACTGTGTTCACACCAGCACTGACATTTTGCCTCAAGTTCCTTGAGCCGCTCTGTATCTCTGTCTTGAACTCCTGGTCGCCATGGTTTCACTCTACGGTTGCGCCGCAAATAAGTGATACGACGGCACAAATTACATAGCTAGCTACTGAGCGCGAGCGTTCGCAAGACTACCTGTTCCGACACAGCTTGTGAATTCCTGCTTAAAAAAAAACAATCCTTTGAGATTTTGTGCTCATACTTTTTCCAGTATGAGCACAAAATCAGATTCTTGCTGTCAGAATATAGAACATAAAACAGTGTTTGCTTTGCGCAATAATGCCAGAATAATAGGAACAAATGATCCACTGTCCACACGTCCTCCTATCTCTAGTTGCCACATAACTTCACTGTGAAACAACATTTATACATAACTTTACTGCAAAACACTCTCATTTAGACAGCGGTGCCAATTTACAACTGATCACTCATCCCTAAATAACCGTTCACCGTTAAATTCAATCTCGACAGCAGTTCAGCTATTTCTTAGGTGGTTCATTAAAAAAAAAAAATACACCTTGCATGTGAAAATAACTCTACTATTGTCACATGTATCTAACATTTCCTATTATAAGATTACCATAAACCAAATTTTATGACGATTTGTTTGACATTTTTACTAATTTCATGCTTGAAATGATCTGGTTCTACAGGCAGATAATTATTATTATTATTTTTTGAAAGATATGATAAAGAAATTTCTTGAAAGACAATAGATTGAGAAATGCTTAAAATGTATCTAAGACAGACGGCTATATTTTTGCCTTTATTAAGATAGTTTCAGTTTCTGAGATAATGTCAGCAGTGTGGTTTTGGTAATGGTGTATTTTGGTTACAAGTTCCGTAACAATTATATAAACCACTAACAGTATGAGATCACTCAGCTCTCACTTGGATGTACACCTGACACATGTGAGCTAGTTACCTGAAGTTGTATGTCTATGTGCCGATGATAATTACAGTAAAAGACAGAACAGGTCTGAAGTAGCAGTCCGCAATTTACCGGAACACAAACCTGTTCTCTTATCAGAAGCAGCTCTGTGTGAGGTTGAAGGGTCAGCGTAGCAGGAGATGTGGGAGTGTTTTATGAGAGCGTACATCATCAAAACATTCATTTTGGTGAGAGTAAAGATGTAGAGAACATATTAATGTATTGAACATCGTATCGTTTGACACAGAATATGTTTAAGGGTTTAAAACTGATGCACTCTGCACTCCATGCTGCTGAGTCTGACGATGCGAGTGGAACTTTGATAGCATTGTCTGGTCGAATGCACACTACTCTGTCCACATAGCACCTCCTGGCACTTACAGTAAAGCGAATTTGCTTGCTAATTCTCTGAATTGGTCACACTGTAATACGCATCCTCTCTCTCTCTCTCTCTCTCTCTCTCTCTCTCTCTCTCTCTGTCTCAGATATCCACACAGAAGCCGTACAGGCAGCTCTGGCCAAGCATAAAGAGCAGAAGATGCCACTGCCCATGCCCACTAAGCGTCGATCTGCCTTCGTCCACGCCGCCGTGGAGAACTGCACCCCTCCTGGTGAGTAGCGAGCTCGCGCCCACTAGCCTTCTGCTGCCCCTTCTGTCCACAGCTGAGTGACCGGCGCTGAGGACACGTGGCATGCCAGAGACAAGAGTGTAAAGGTCTAAAAGTGTGACAAAAGTGTGGCAAATGTTGGTCTCTTTAGTCATTTAATGAGGAGCTTGTTTAAAAGTTGAATAAGTAATGTGCAGAATTTAAAAAAAAAAAAAAAAAAAAAAAAGGTTTTGAGATGCATGCATGTTTACACAGTGCTTCTACAGTCATGTCCATGTGCACAGACAGACACCTCAAATGCTATTCAGTTAATGACTCAGTTACAGTCTGATCCTCCTGCTGGTTTTGATTCGAAAAAGAACCTCATCAGATTTTGTGAGCGGCAGTAAATGTCATTGCGCTTGTAGTTTTTGTGATAACCTCATGCACGTGTGTGTGCGTATGTGTGCAGACACGTCGTCGGCGTCGGAGGACGAAGGCTCTCTGCGCAGACGTCAGGCCGCAGTGAGTGCGGTTCTCGCTCAGAGTCTGCAGAATTCTGAGTTTTGGATCAATCGATCAATCCAGGGGTCATCCACTTCGTCCTCGGCCTCGTCCACCCTGTCACATGGAGACGGCAGCAAGAACCACATCCAGAATGCACTGGCGGATGTACTCGCACACACTCGCATAGGTACACCAACACCGTTGGCATATTTTTTTTTTTACGGGCGCAAAAAAACGACAGTGTTTTAGAGGACAGCAAGTTGAGCGTGAGACGGTTAAAAGAGGTGACAAGAAATCTGAATTAGGATTAAGTATATTTAAAACCCAGGTTGTTCTGCTTGAGAAAGCATTGTTTGACTGCATTAATGTGGCGTATTACGAGGCACAGGATGCCTTGTGCACTCAGTAAATACAAACTGGTAAAGGAAAGTAGTCAGGAACCATTTTGTTTCACTTCATTAGGTCCATGTTGTGTTGTTTTGTTTTATTTTTTTTATAAGCAATATTAATGTATTCTAAGGTACTGTTTTTTTTTTTTTTCATGACGGATCGTATGCTTTGGAAATGAACTCCTCTGATACTTGAGATGTGCCTCAGGCGATTATCAGTGCAGCAGTTTCAGTCTCTTTACAACTGTACTGCAGCCAAACTCGTAGGGTGATTAATCTCCAGCATTAAACAGAAAGCAGAATGTTCTGTCAGCTCAGGCACACACGCTTCATCACCGTTATTAGTTCATGTTGTTGCCAGTCTGTGCTCATGTTCCTTCACTGTTTAATCAAAACATATTATAATGTGTCGTTTTCAACAGTCCAAAATATAACTATGTGCTCATAAATAAGCCTGGGTCCAGCACCCGAGTGTGAGCCATGTATGGAGTAGAAAAACCTTTAAAAAAAAAAAGCACAATATAAACTGATATGATTCTATAATACCTCATGAATCTTTTAGCTTATATGCACTTCTAATCAGTTACACACTGATGTTATGTCCCGATGCAGAGAGCAGCAGTGTTCCTCCTGACGTGACGTCGTCTGTGCCGCAGGACCGAAACTCACGGGTGGAAGTGAGTTCCAGTCCTGCAGTGAAGGGTGTGAGTCGCGGCGGCAACCGCTCCAGCATGATGGACACCGCAGACGGTGAGTGCCTTGTATTCTGATCTACACAGCCATGTGCTCTATAGTAGTCTGTACAGCTGTTCAGAAGTGCATACGGCACTTCATAGTCCAGTTGTTGTGTAAATATTTACCGGGTCATGTATACAGATATCCATTTTTATAAACACTCCAGTTACGTAACCGTTTAAACCCCTTGTACACATTTCCAGTGTTGTTTACATGACAATAATACTTTATTGGTTCGTTGAGCTTTTCAAATTCTCACTGACTCTTTGAATGTTTGCGAACAGCAACAAAAACAGTAATTAGGATTGTTAAAATAACGGATTAGATAAATGAAAGACCTGAGAAAACAGCTGCGTCTTAAGTTTTATTGAGAGCGTGTGGGGCGGTCTGGCTGTTGCCACTGAAATGAACAAATACTGTACAGAAACTCCAAGAGTTAGGTCCTGTTCACACCTGGCATTAACGTGCGTCCTGGGTGATCAGGTCACAAGCGGTCAGCTCTCGGGTGTGAACAGGGTCAGTTGGCGGTCTGGGCCAGATATGTACACTCTCTTTTAGCGGCGTGTACGCAAATGTGTCCTGGGCCACACATGCCCTGTTTATACTTGGTATTGTAATGTGTACTGGGCAACCTGATCACAAGTGGTCAGCATTAAATGCGAGTTTAAGCGATCTCCAATACACATTCACAAGTGTAAAGTGAAAGTGCTTGCCCAGGTGGTCCAGGACGCTTTTGACCACATATGTTTTGTAGTGTAAACAGTAACGCGTCCTGAGAAGAACGTAACGGAAAATACGTCATCAGTGCAGAACAAGGCGATTGATTTTGTTATAGAGGAGCACTAATGAGTACAGGAAAATAATGAAGGTATGTGTCAAGTTTAATGTCTTGAACATAACTGTGCTCGGGGGCCTTTGACCTTCTAGCGCAAGTGGCATAGGCAGTAAAGAAATCTGAACACAAGTCTTCAGCTGGACACCTTGGAGACGCGTGATGGGCACAGGTGTGAACGGTGATGTGTCTCCGCTGTCCACTTGTCACCCGATTGCCCAAGATGCATTTTAAAACCAAGTGTAAAACATTGATGGACTGCCTACACAAATTATTTTCATCATTGTTTTGATTTCTTGTTCCTCTATTAATTTCAGTCTAGAAATGGAAATGAAACGTACAGTTTACATATAGAACCAGGAAGTGAGATCCGATGCCAAGTTTGTTACCTAATGCATAGTGTGAACTGGCGCATTTAGAGCTGTCCAAAGGTGATCGGATCACCCAGGATGCGTCTTGATGCCAGGTGTGAACAGGGCTTTAGACCGAGTGTTGGTGAGCAAGGCATAAGAGGAAGATCTAAGCGTGAGCATGGGTTGTTGTTTTGAGCAGAATATGATCTTTCTTTGCTCAAGACAGATCTGATGTCAGTATTGCATGTGAAGGCTTTCTGCAGTAGTTCTGTATTCTGTAATCCTTAACACCTCAGTCTACTTTAGGTCTGTCAAGTTATGATAACATATAATGATATTTATATACACGAAGAGAATAATGTGAATTTTGTTCTGCACATTGATGTGAATCCAGTATTTAACCCATACTTTTGCTCTTTTTTCATCCATCATGGTGTTGCTTTTCTGACTATAGGAAAAGGTACCGTGGCAAGTGAAAGAGAGCTGTTCAGTGCAGTGACCCCTGTCCTTTTTGCTTTTATGTTCAGTGTTTTGCTGCTTCCCTGTTTTCTTGTGTGTGTGATACAGTGATTTGTTCCTGTTGTTACGAACTGTGACACGTATTGTGTGACTTGTAAATTTGTTTCCTCTAACATGCATGCGCTGATTCTTATCTAGCTAGTATCCTCCTGTTGAGCGTCCATAGAATTGAGTGTGTGTGTGTGTGTGTGTGTTTGTAGGAGTTCCAGCGCACAGCAGAGTCTCCACTAAGATCCAGCAGCTGCTTAACACGCTGAAGAGACCCAAACGACCTCCACTCAGTGAATTCTTCCTAGATGATGCCGAGCAAATTGTGGAAGGTAGAAAATATTTCAAGTCAGTCGACTCCTACAAAATATGCATTACAGTCGACCCTCGCCACTTCGCGGTTCGAATTTCGTGGCTTCACTCTTTCGCGTTTTTTTCCAAATACAGTATATTCATTAAAAAGTTGATCGAGACAATGAAAATGCGGGTTGCGCTCAAGTTGTCTTGAGTCAGTTATTTTTATTTTTATTTTTTATTAACTTTTTTAAAAAAAAAATCGGGTGTTATTTCATGTCTAGAGGGCTCTAATAATGTTAAATACCGTATTTAGAAGGTCGTAAACAGGTTATCTATGCTCTAACTACGCGGAAATACTTCTTCGCGGAAATTCACTTATCGCGGTAGAGTCTGGAACGGATTAACCGCGATAAGCGAGGGTTTACTGTATACACTATATGCCCAAAAGTATGTGGACCCTTGTTCGTTGAGGATACCATTCCCAGACCATGCCCCCCTTTTTACTGCTATACCAGCCTCCACTCTTCTGGGAACACTTTCCACTAGATTTTGGACCACGGCTGTTATGATATGGGTTGTATTTTTTTGTATGGGTTGGACTCCCTTATTTTTCCTCATATGATGAGTGTGTGATATGTTTTTGAATAATTCCACAGCCATTTAATATGGTTATAATCTGGCTTTTCTCTTGTCTCGTAGTCCCTCGGCCAGATCCTAACACTCCGCGTCCTGAGGGTCGTCAGATGATCCCAGTGAAGAGCGAGCCCCTGGGTGTGGTGAGTAACTGGCCCCCGGCCCTGCAGGCAGCGCTTGCCCGATGGGGCGCCACACAAGCAAAGAGCCCAGCTCTGACAGCGCTGGACATCACCGGCAAACCCCTCTACACTCTCACCTATGGTCAGTAGCACACGATTGTATGCGTTTGTGTGATTTGTTCAGCAGTGTATTGTTTATAGAGAACTTAATCCTGCTCTTTTGTTGTGCTGTAGGGAAACTGTGGAGCCGTAGTCTTAAACTGGCTTACACACTATTAAACAAACTGGGCACCAAGAACGAGCCTGTGCTTAAACCTGGAGACCGGGTAAGAGAAGGGCAAAAAGTTGCTCACTAGTGCAACTCTGGTCACAATACATACAGGGTGTAAAAAAAAAAGTTCATATCCACAGGCAATTGTGTATTTAAATACAGATTACAACAAATGCTCAAATTTGTAAACACTTGTGTATACGCTGAATTCACAATTTGTTTTATTGTTCTGTTTGAAGCCATCTTTGATCTGAGATGAAAAAAAAACAAAAAACAAATTGTCCTATATGGAAAAATATCTATGGATCCAGACTTTTAAAACACCCTGTACAGTATATGTAGTTAGAATGATAAGATTAGTGGTAGTCATGTAATATCTCGTGTGTGTGTGTCCACTAGGTGGCCCTGGTCTACCCCAACAGTGACCCTGGTATGTTCTGGGTGGCTTTCTACGGCTGTCTGTTGGCTGAAGTTATTCCTGTTCCGATAGAGGTGCCATTCTCTCAGAAGGTAGGGAAGGATTTAAGGAAAACAGTTTAGTCATATTTTTGGCCGCCTCATCTCTATCCACTGCATCTCTTCTGTATGTGCAAATGTGCAAAGAGATTTCTGTGTACTGAAGGAAATCAAAACAGAAATTCTCTCAAAGAAGCCTAAGGGGAATTGATACATTTTAATGAAAAAAAATGACGAAATATAACATGGGATAAGACAGACATGAGAGAATGCCTTACCAAAAGTATTCTTATTTAATATTATCATCCTGTATTTTTTGGTTACTAAATTTCTATTCTGCATGACTGCTGATTAGCTGTGCTTAAAACCTCCATTATGAGTTTAGAGTAAAAAAGTTCCCTGCTCGTTTCTGAATACAGAAAATTGTAGAAATTCATGTCAGTAGCGTGCTACAGATATGGTGAATGTATACGAGGTTGAGAACAGCTGAGCCTTTGCTTTAAAATACAGATGATTAGTAATCGGACATTTTTAGTTGAATTCCTATTATTAATACTTGTCAAATGTTTTTTTTTTTTTTCCTCACTGGATAGGATGCAGGAAACCAGCAAGTAGGCTTTTTATTGGGGAGCTGTGGGATCGGTCTGGCTCTCACCAGTGAAGTGTGTCTTAAAGGGCTACCAAAAACACCCAGTGGAGAAATACTCCAGTTCAAAGGTATCTGCGGCCTCTCTGTTTGGTTTGTACTCTTAAACATGATGGACGTTGAATGAAAGTTTAATTGAGTGTCTGTGCGTTTGCGTGCGCTTTAACAGGGTGGCCACGGCTCAGATGGGTCGTCACCGACACCAAGTATCTTACGAAACCTTCTAAAGACTGGCAGCCACACATCCCCACTGCAAACACTGACACGGCCTACATTGAGGTGAGGAGCTGTGAAAAACCATCACTGTTCAGATAATATTTATTAGCACGTACAGTGGTACCTCGTTCCAGAACTCTGGCCGTGACCCGATTCAGTCATGACCCGAACGTAATTTCCCCATAGGATCGTATGTAAATACAATTAATCCGACCATACAAAACTATATGTAATTTTGTTTTTAAAGATTTTTAAGCACAAAATAGTTGATTACACCATAGAATGCACTGTGTAATAGTAAGTAAATGTAAAAACATCGAATAACTCTGAG
>JAOVYU010000024.1:5604200-5614721 GCA_025674565.1 Synodontis membranacea
ATGCAAGACTTTGCCGGTGTTTTTGTTCGCCACCCGAGCGTGTGGTCGTGAACCGATGCGAAATTTTGGCCAACTTTGTCATAACCCGATTTGATCGATTCGTGATTCGTGACCCGAGGTTCCACTGTATTCCCAAGCAAGAATCCTGTTTTTAAATGGTTGATCACTAAATCTTTTAAGTAATTAAATTACATTTTATGAAAAAATTTTATAGCCTTAGAGTCTGAACGTGGACTAACATCAGAGTGTGAATGTACATCTTGTGTACGAGATCTCTTTTCGTCCAGCTATTGTTGTGCTTGATGGTTTTAGTACAAGGCCAGTAAGGAAGGCACGGTGATGGGGGTGGCTGTGTCTAAAATCTCTATGCTGACGCACTGCCAGGCTCTCACTCAGGCCTGCAATTACTGTGAAGGTGAGTCACGCTGCAGCACTATATTAATCACTGTATTAATCACTGTATTAGCACCAAATTATCACTGTTTTATCACTGACACCAAACCGAGGGGAATGATTAAAAATTGATGACATGGTTGGAAGAGGATTGTGCTGTTTACACCACACTTTATCCAAGGTTTTTCGTTAAAATTAACACGATACGGTGATTAGTCGTATAATTATTCTATTATAATTATAATTAATCATATGATTATTCTCTCTATAGCCAGCATCCTTATACAGAAGAATCAATCATTACAATTTATTTTACTTTTTGTTTTGCAGTTTGTGTATATCTATATATTTGTGTGTGTAAACAGAACGGAGATTATTAAATGCTGAGTGCAGTGTAAAAAAAAACAACAACAAAAAAACAGTGCAATAAGAAAGTGTTTAATAATTGAGAGCTTGGTGTTCGATTAAAGTTTCATGTTGCCTCTGTACACTCGAAACACATTTCCACCACAGGAACCCTTTTCTTTAGATAGACAAAAGGTTCTACTTTTGAATTCCTTTTACTGAATAGAGGCACTTGTGTGAATAATATTTGAAGTTTGCGTCACATGAACTGTTTTGCTTGTCTTTGTTAAAATCCTGTGTTTAGCTAACAAAGCAGTTACTTAAATGTCTGTTTTCTAGCAGAAGTGGAGTGGCACAACTAACAAGACAGGACATTTCTTATGATGTGTTTGATTTTTACACAAGTAGCAATGCAAAATTTCCTGACCTTGACGCAGTAGTCAAGGTACAAATTGAGTGCTTGAGGTTGTGCTTCAGGTTTTGATAACTGATATTAATGTCATCGTTGATACTTGTGTGTCGATTTCCAAAACGACGCAAAGTTCAAAAGATTTCAGTCTCATATTTCACATGTTCTGAGTTGCTGGGTCTTTACCAAGTGAGAAGATCTTCTCTGTCCTGCATTTTGTGTCATTTGTTTTACTCAATGGTGCAAATGCAAAACACGACCTTCATAGTGTTTTTCCCCTAAATCTTTTGGTTCCTCGAAAGGTTCCTGGAGCCCCTGGTTCTTGTCTGCTCAGTAACTTACTAAAACTAAAAATTAAACTAAAAATAAGCATGTGCTTATTAATGAAACAGCTGTGAAAACAGCTTGATACACACTTACTTAATTAGTATTTCTGTAAATCTGTGTGCGGTTTAAGGAGAGACGCTGGTCAATGTTCTGGACTTCAAGAAAGACATGGGTCTGTGGCACGGGGTCCTGACTGTGAGTGTACTTCTCTTTCCTTCTGTGCTAAATGTTGGCAATGCAATGGAGAAGCTCTGAAAGCTGTGTGGAAGCTCCTAACCCTAACCCTGTGGTTTGTTTCTGTAGAGTGTGATGAACAGGATTCACACCATCAGTGTGCCCTACGCTGTCATGAAGGCCTGTCCTCTATCCTGGGTGCAGCGAGTCCACGTCACCAAAGGTTAATATTAGCACCCTTCATGATCTGTCTTCTGTTTCCGAGTTCTGTTTTGCACTTTTTGACAAAAAGTACATTTAAAATACATTTGTGAGCACTGAGCGAAATCTTTTAAAGTTGTACACTTGGGGCAATCATTTATTGCCCTTATTAAGTATTATTTAATGTATACTTGAAACAGAATTCAAGTCACAAAAAAGAGAAGCTTCTGTTTTTATTTTTCGAGTAAAGTACCTTGGTCTGATTAAAACGTCTGTCTGTGTTTGCGTGCAGCACGTGTGGCCCTGGTGAAGTGTCGAGATCTGCACTGGGCTATGATGGCTCATCGAGACCAAAAGGATATCAACCTGTCCTCCCTTCGCATGCTGATTGTAGCTGATGGTGCTAATCCCTGTGAGGAAGCTATTACACTTCATAATCTTCATAAACAAACTTCTCACACCTATACTGTATCTAAAGCTTGGTTGTGTTTGTTTTAGGGTCTGTGTCTTCATGCGATGCCTTCCTGAACGTTTTCCAGACTCATGGCTTGAAGCCTGAGGTGATTTGTCCCTGCGCGTCTTCTCCCGAGGCCCTGACTGTAGCCATACGCAGGTATGTACAGAGGTCAACATTTGTACCTGAAGTTGGCCATGTTTCACTCAACAGTTTCTTGAGCGTTGCGCGTGTATTTGTATATAGGCCAGGTGTCCCTGGTGCTTCTCTCCCTGCCCGAGCTGTCCTGTCTATGGGAGGACTGAGTCATGGAGTGATCCGTGTCAACACGGAGGACAAGAACTCTGCTCTGACTGTGCAGGACGTGGGCCATGTCATGCCCGGAGGTGAGAATACACACGCTGTTTCTCCTTCCTACGTTTAAACTATTTAGCATTTATCCAAAGGGGCTTACAAGGTTCACAGAACACAATTTAAGAACAGAATACAAATGCTGTTACTTATATTTTCCCAAGGGTTTTGTTGTATTTATGCATGACCAAATCCAAATAGCTTGTGATCCATAAGCACAAATCCCTGTCTATCAAAAAAAAAAAAAAACTGTGTAAATCTGTTCATGATGTTCTGAGGAAAATTGCTTTGGGGTTTTTTTTTTTTTTTTTAGAAAGAATGTTTCTACAAGATTGGATTTTTGTGCATTTACATTTATTGATAAATATTAAGGCTGTGAAGATCATGCTGCAGTTGTACACACATTAAGCATAATATTCAGGAGAATATATTAGTCAAGGAATTCTAGCTTGCAATAATGATACTAATGCACATTACTGCGCTTAACCTTTATGGAGTTGCTCAAGGATTCCGTCATATAATTATATTGTAATACTTTCTACATAAAGCAAAATGTGTAATGAGCAATGGTGATCACGTGGAAAAAGAATTACACTTGGAACACATTTGAATAGATAGGAATCAGGTGGATTTGTGAGGAAACCTTCACCGAAGTTTCCTTTTTGGTGTTTTTAGCCCTGATGTGTATAGTCAAGCCAGAGGGGCCTCCCATGCTGTGTAAAACAGACGAGATTGGCGAGATTGTACTGAACTCTCGGGCTGGTGGCACCATGTACTACGGCCTGCCAGGAGTCACCAAAAACACATTCGAGGTAAAATCTTAAACGTGCATTCCTGAAGATGTTTCCAAATATATGTCATGTCCCTAATCTGTCCGTTCGTTTTTGTGCTTTCTAGGTGATTCCTGTAAACTCTGGTAGAACTCCTATAGGAGAGACACCTTTCACCCGTACAGGACTCTTGGGCTTTGTGGGTCCGGTAAGTCTAATCTAACTCTGTCCTGGTTTAAAACTGGCTTTGTTTGTTGTCCTACTTTGTTCTTGTTTTTATGATTGTGCATGCATGTGTGTTTTCTCAGGGCAGTCTGGTGTTTGTTGTGGGGAGAACCGAAGGACTGCTCATGGTCAGTGGACGCAGGCATAACGCAGATGACCTGGTGGCCACAGCGTTGGCTGTAGAGCCGGTTAAAACAGTCTACAGAGGGAGGTGAGCACTTCAGCTGTGCCGCACCTCCGAAATGCAGGACAGGCCCACGAGAGTTCTGAAAGTCCTATGTGTGTATTCTTACAGAATTGCAGTGTTCTCAGTCACAGTGTTCTATGACGAGAGGATCGTGATTGTGGCCGAGCAGAGGCCTGATGCCAACGAGGAGGACAGCTTTCAGTGGATGAGTCGAGTTCTACAGGTCTCATTTCTCTTTTCCTGGCTAACAAGTTATGATAAAAGCATGTATTTACATATTTAAAATATAGAATTTTATTTAAAAAATGTACATTTACCACTGGAAATGTTTCAGTGTACTGATCACAACCCCCCCCACCCCCCTAGGCTATAGACACTATCCATCAAGTGGGCTTGTACTGTTTAGCATTAGTCCCAGCCAACACTTTGCCAAAGACCCCTCTGGGTGGCATCCACGTGTCTGAGACGAAGCACTGCTTTGTGGAGGGCTCCCTGCACCCTTGCAACATCCTCATGTGCCCTCACACCTGTGTCACCAACCTGCCCAAACCCCGGCAGAAACAACCAGGTACTTGCTTTTAGTTTTCCAGGATTCTCTGTTTTTCTCTCTTGTTTGTTTGCTGCATTAGCCTCATAGTTCCAGAAGCAACCTTCAGACAATTGGGATGAGAGCCAAACGAAGTAAAAGGACATTCCCAAATGTAGTTTGGCACATTTTCATAGTTAAATGTATTTATTTATCTTTATATTCATGGAAAGATTTTGTATGTATACATCATAAGGTTTTGTGTTTTGTCTTTGTAACAGTGGGAGTAGGTCCAGCCTCCATCATGGTAGGGAACCTGGTGGCAGGGAAGAGGATTGCCCAGGCTACAGGCAGGGAGTTGGGCATCACTGAGGATCAGGACATGTCCAGGAAGGTGTGTAGGTTCCATCTGTACTGACGTGCTTTGCACAGGGATAAGACCTTGCTACATGATACTACACAATTGACTGTTTGTTATAAAAAAAGAGGCTTATGGGGCTGAGATGCAAGTAAGATACTATTGCCTCTGTCACTGATTCGACTTGAAAAGTGCATGAATTCGTCCTAATTTTTATTTTTTGTTATAATACTTTAAGTATTACATATATATATAGAAATATCCATTATATTTCAGGTTAAATGGAAATTAAAGTCTTATTGTGACATTTGAGGTGGTTAACATTTTGTGGTGTTATTGCATCAAATCAAATATTAGTAATGCTAATATTTCCTGTATCACACATGCTTGCTGAATGTATAAAGGTGCAGTCATCAGGTCTAATCACAACACGCTTTTTGTCAAATTCAGCAAATATCTACTGACAGTCCGCTAGCGGTCTGTTCTTTGTGTGCTGAAAAGTCAGTACACAGCCATGGCTCTGTAAACAGGGAAGCAAAGAAAGTTGCTTGGACTGAACCACACAACACTATTCCAGCCAATCAGTAACATGGGGTGTATTCCAGCCAGTCACAGGACAGGGGGAACGGCAAGGCAGGTTAGGTGTTATTGTTAGCGTTGTTGCCATGGAGATGCACGTCAGTGAAATTGGTGGTGGGGGGTGATGCATAAGTTCCATCAGATAGCATGTGATGAACCTATTCTAGCGCAAGGTGTGTGACTGCTGCTCTCTTTATTTTCCACTCTCTGTTCACATGGGCCTCTAGCTCTGTACATGGCCCATGAAGATGGTAAGCCCGACTGCTAGCAGCCTGTGTGTGTCTTTGGTGTGTGTTTTGGTCTGAGCTATGACCCTCCTTACCACCATCCACACAGCCACAACAATGACGACCTTAGTTTCATCAGGGCTCTACAGAAACGGACCCTTTCTTCATAACGAAAGCTTTTCTCAGTAACTCATTCTAGTAATTGGAGTGTTGTAATATCTGCTTGTGTGCGCACTTCCACTGAGGAAACCAAACACGCTCTTCACATGCTGTGTACGGCTGCCAACGCCATCTGCTCGTGTCGTTGAATTCAGCCAGGGCAGCACATAATCAGACTCTTAACTAATCTAACAGAAACTGTCAGCTAAACTGGTCATTTCCATGATTATTAATACTTGGGTTTTTATCTGGTTTGAGCAGCTACTCTAATTCATGTGGGCATGTAAGCAGCATATTACAATATTGTTTATCAGATTAAAGTTATTCTGACAGTTAATTTTGTACGTTTCATTTATCTGTAAAAAAGCAAAACTAGATCGTGATTATAGACTGATGCTTTTATAGTTCATTTTGTAAATGCAAGTTTTTTCTTTTTTACCAAAGAATATAAAGCCATTTAACCCTTTAGTAGGCAGTAGCAGCAGTAGAAACCCACATGTACATGAAAATAAGGGCTGTAATGCGTAGTTAACAGTGCTCGTTGTCTGCATGAGCTTGCCCTTCCTGCTTTAGTGTGTGTAGTGTGGTGTGGTAACACGCAGTGTAAAGCACACACCTTGTATTCATCATGCTGTATCCTGTGTATTTATATTTATTTATTTATGTTTGATGTTTTAAAATGAAATAGGTTGGACAAAGAGGACCTCAGTACCACAGTTTACCCCCCTCAAATTTGGTCAAATAATCCAAGGCATTTTATGGCATCTGAAATGTACAGTATTTCTTTAGATCTGAACCCTTGGCTAATCTAGCTAACAATTACTGCAAGACTGAAGCTACCATTTTCACGTTTGCGCAATGTGCATTCATAAATAATCGCAAGTATTCACAAAGCAAACTTGCTTATGTGGATCCAAGAACCTTATGACATGTAGACTTTTGTCTGTGAAATGGACAAACGGACACTGCAGTCAAAGCAGCCATCTGGAAGCCAGAATTCCTCAGCACAAAATTTGATGTTACTTAGTTACGGAGTTGTAAGCCAGCTTCTGTACATGGAACTGATTACCTAGTACCAGTTTGATTTTGTTTTTAATACAGATCAATACTGTTATATGTAAAACAGTGTATTTAGAAATCATAGAAAGCCTTTTGATACGAGTTTCTGAATTAGTGTTGTGGCTTCAAAACTGTAGAATTCCATTTCACGTGCCAAATATGTCTTGGTTGTTTGATTTATTTTGAGGTAAGGAGTGAGATTTTGACCAAGCTATTGCATTGAATGTTTTGTCTTCTCTTATACTTCTTGGTAATGCTTGGTAAATTTGCTCTCGAAATGGGTTGGTGGATATGTGCGTTGGCAAAACGTTGAAGCTTTGTGTAGGTTATAGAGTCAGATCGTAGTCTTATACAGTAAACCCTCGTTTATCGCGGTTAATCCTTTCCAGACACTATCGCAATAAGTGAATTTCCGCGAAGTAGCATTCTTTATTTATATGTCGAATATTTTCGTAGTTATAGCATAGAAAACCTGTTTATGACCTTCTAAGTAAGTTTTTTTAACATTATTAAAGTCCTCTAGACATGAAATAAGACCCGATTTTTTGGAAAAAAGTTAATAAAAAATGAAAATAATTGACTCAAGACAACCGAGCGCAACCCGCATTTTCACTGTCTCGATCAACTTTTTAATGAATATACTGTATTTGAAAAAACCGTGATAGAGTGGAGCCGCAAAAGTCGAAGCACGAAGTGGCGAGGGTTTACTGTATTTCATACCTGCTTTCTGATCAGTCCTTTACACTCTCCTCTCCTTCGTTACAGCATCAGTTTCTGTCAGAGGCACTGCAGTCGAGAGCACAGAGTGACCCAGAGCACGTCCTTTACATGCTCCTCAATGCCAAGGTAAATGAAAGAGAACAGTATGCATTACTCACCAGTCTGTGTCCAGATTAACCCTGTTTACAATACAGACAGTAACATAGTGTAATTAGAATTCTTGTCTTACATTTCCATCCCACGTTACAGGTTGTCTTCAGGTGTCTTTATCGTCAGATTAAGCCCTCTAGTTTTATTTCCTGGGTTCGATTAAGTCGCAAACATTTAACCCAGTGTTTACCGAATTGTCCTACAGGGGGCAGCAGTGAGCACGGCCACGTGTTTACAGCTTCACAAACGAGCCGAGAAGATTACAGCAGCGCTGACGGAGAGAGGAGGCATTAACACTGGAGACAATGTGGTGCTGCTCTACCCTCCTGGTACTGCATTCATCCCTGATGATTACACATGACTCCAGTCCCAGACTAGAGCCCCATAGAGTTTTCGAGAACTCACTGCTTTCTTTAGGAATTTAAACTTGTACAGATTTGTCACGTTGTATTGCTAACACAAGATGCTCACTATTTTGTTCAAGGGAAATTGCACAGAATCAGTGCTAACCTTCAAATTAGTACTAACAGCTAAATTCCCCACCACATCCCTCTAGAAGGAATCCGGGTAGGACATTGTCCATCTAGCTTAGATTTACAGGATCTTTAAATGCAGGTTTTCAATATTTTGTTCTAATTTTTTGGCAAATGTTAGTACTGTAAGCATGTTATGTACTAACTGACCTAGTGTTAGTGTTAGTGTTTTAATTCTGGGAATCAGTTGAGTGAATTCTTCTGATAGGTTTCCTCTGGTGTTCACAGATTTTGGACACTACTTAAATGTAATTATGCCGTGAGGCTGACATTTCCTCTTCTTCATCGTTACAGGCATCGACCTTATTGCCGCTTTCTACGGCTGTCTGTACGCCGGTTGTATACCAGTGACGGTCCGACCTCCTCACCCTCAGAACCTGGCGGCTACACTTCCCACAGTGCGCATGATCATAGACGTGAGTCACACACGACACTCACAGATCCCTATATTACTGACGTTAATACGCGTGTGTAAAGTAACGTGTTCTCTGTAGGTGAGCAAAGCAGCCTGCATCCTGACCACTCAGGCTCTCATGAAGACTTTACGATCGAAAGAAGCTGCAGCCAGCGTGAACGTGAAGACGTGGCCCACTATCATAGACACAGGTAATAGCGCAACACTGTTCCTAATGAAGACGTTACAGGATCTGATTGTCTCACTCACTCACATACACACACACACGTATGTTCTCCCTACGTGTTCAGATGATCTTCCAAGGAAGCGGCCACCTAACATCTATAAGCCTCCCACACCCGAGATGCTGGCCTATCTGGACTTCAGTGTGTCCACTACTGGCATGTTGACGGGCGTCAAGGTAAATCAGTTCTTACTCATCTTCATTCTCTTTCAATTCTGATTACGGAAACCGAAAATTACTGCCCGTTGTTATTTTTCCTAGAGTATGGATTTTTTTTTCCCCATACTGTTATCCTGATATGAAAAACTAATATATAAGTTGCATATAATCCAGAGAGAACATGTCATTGAGTGAAAGTCTGAAGACCATAGAAAAAACAGACAACATGATTTTTTTTTTTAATTGTGAAAAAAAAAATGCATAGCATTGTACCTCTTCTCCGTGTTGTGATTTGCATGTTGGTCTTTTCTCATTACAAAAAGAAGACGTTGCTTGTAGTGTGAACGGAGGAAGAGGTGTTAGCATCAACATATAAAAATAAAACATGCTATTAATCATTGTTTTTCTCACAATATCAATATTTAATTCATGTGTGGCATTTTATTTATTTTGCAAAACTGAAAGGACAATATATTATGCTGAAATACACACTCACTGTCCAAATTATTAGGAACACGTGCAGAGTCATAAAGTTATCCAGTCATGTGGCAGCAGTGCAATGAGAAAAGTCATGCAGGTACAGGTCCAGAGCTTCAGTTCATGTTCATCAGAAAGACAAAAAAAAATGTGATCGGTGGCCTTGGCCATGGCATGGGTGTTGGTACCTGAAGGGCTGGTTTGAGTATTTCAGAAACTCCTGAGCTCCTGGGAATTTCAAACACAAAAGTCTCTAGAGTTTTCACTGAATCCTGTGGAAAAACAAAAAACGTTGAGTGAAGACCCTTCAGTGGAAACACCTTGATAAGAGAGGTCAATTGAATATAGCATGATTGGTTCCAGATACCAGGAAGGATATAGTAACTCATACAATCAATCTTTACAACCATGGTGAGGAGAAAAGAAGCTCAGAACGCATCACACATCAAACCTTGAGGTGAATGAGCTACAACAGCAGAAGACCACCGGGTTCCACTCCTGTCAGGGATAAACAGGAACCCGACTGCCTGCCTTCTGTGTTTACTTACTAATTCCTGCAATAAAAACATTAAAAACTTTTTTTCCCCTAATCCCAGGTAGGAAATTCCTGTGTTATGGTAGCAGACAAGACAACATAGCGCCATAACAGTATTAAAATAGATTTAAACTAGGCAAATGTCCAAAGCTGCAAATCAGGCTGCAGTACTTCTCCTCGTTCTCTTCCCAAATACATACAATAGCGTTATTATCTGAAAACTTCTGCATACGACGCCGCTTACTGTCTTCTTGGACATACAGTTCTGTAGCCGCACATACTGGTTCCTGCAGGTCACGTAGTCCGTGAATGTACACTGCCATGGTAACTTGAAACCATCAGTAAATAAGTGATCTGTACATTCACACTAATACAAATTGCCTATGTTTGTGTTTTCTTCCTCTCCTTCAGATCTCTCATGCCGCAGTGAGTGCTCTGTGTCGCTCCATTAAGCTACAGTGTGAACTCTACTCCTCCAGACAGGTGGCCATCTGCCTCGACCCCTACTGTGGCCTTGGCTTTGTCCTCTGGTGCCTCTCTAGGTAAGACACAACCACTAACCTCT
>JAOVYU010000024.1:5663230-5674920 GCA_025674565.1 Synodontis membranacea
AAACATGTAATAATTTGAAATGATGCAGTTCAAATGTAGATTTATGAATGTTATGAAAAGTTGTAGCAGCATTACATCTTGGGACACTGAACCTACTGAAATGGCACCAAATCTGTAGAATGACCCAGTATCGGCCTTCCATAGGGCATTTGAGGATATTGACAGTCCACATGAATCTTAATATAACTTATTGTGCCTACATCTGGGCTCATACTCCTTGCTTGAGCCAGTAACGCACAAAAAAAAATGCACTTAAGGTGACAGGGTCAGAATCATGCGCAACTGATATCATGCGCCTCTGTTTTATCGCACAGTTTTAATTTTAAATCCCCAATAAGCATGTGTAACTCAACTCTGAATATGGCCATAGATACATGCAAACAAAAATATACATAACAATGGTGTTGACTAACAGAAAGCGAGTTGTAGTTCCAAAGCTCTGCTTGCTGTAAATATAAACCAAAGGCAAGACGAGCTCCTCACAAACGAATCGCTTCATCATTTATTGTATTGTATAGAATGATATTTGTGGGTTAAACAGAAAGAGTGATTAGCCCTTACTGAAATGTCTGCCTGTGGAACTAAATCCTTGTGCTCGTACTTCTGTGTAACTTTGATTTGATTATTGCAGGTATATAACAGAGTTTGTAAACCTAGGCAATGTCTCAGCTCTGCGCACGTTCAGAGTTCTGAGGGCATTGAAAACTATTTCTGTAATCCCAGGTAAGAGCGAGTGTGGACGGTAGGGGCCGGGTCGGTGTTAGGTGTGTGTGTGTGTGTGTGTGTGTGTGCGCGCGTGCGTGCGTGCGCGTGCGTGTACGTGTGTGTTGTTTCTTTTCCTTTTCTTTTCTTCCCCTCTGCGTGGACAGGCTCTGTGAGTGGTGTAGTTCCTGGTCCAGTGGCGTGCTGGTGTTCTTGCCGTGTTTGTGGTGGTCATTGGTGTCTGTGTGTGATCCTCCCTTATTTCAGATATATAACAGAGTTTGTGGACCTGGGGAATGTATCTGCGCTGAGAACGTTCAGAGTTCTCCGAGCATTGAAAACTATCTCTGTCATTCCAGGTGAGGCCCAATTTAAACACTGAGGCTGAGTATTGCGTTTCTGTTTCCTTTTAAGTTTCATTTCACTGTTATCATTTTAGCAGAGATTACATTAGAAGTAACGGTTTCTTTTGCTTTCTTTCTCTTTTTTTTTTCTTTTTCTTTTCCTTCTACCTCCAAAATGATCAAAAATGGTACTTATACATTTTTGATAGGCTTTGCAGTCTACTATTGCACTATGGTCAGAGTCACATAGCATTTGCTTTCTCATCTGCCCTGGAGGAGATACACTGACACAGAGAGACTCGTGAAGTGACAGGCAAAATCCGACACCTGAGTACCGCAGTTTTCTTTATTTTGTGTTGGGTTCTTTGATGTGAACAGGATTGGACATTATAGGCAGTAGCAAATTTAAGATTCTTTTGCTACCATGAAATAGTGTCAGTGGCAATTAAGTTCAGAAGAACTCAACTTAAAACAATACACAAAATAACATACAGGACATGAAAAGTTATGCAAGAAATGTGCGTTTGAAGTGCAAATTTATCAGAAGAGTAAATCTGCAAATACTGGACAGAGACCACAAAATTAGTAATGTATGAAATATGTAACAATAACGAGATGTACACCGATCAGCCATAACATTAAAACCACCTGCCTAATACTGTGTAGGTCCCTCTTGTGCCACCAAAACAGCTCTATTCCGCTGAGACTTGGACTCCACAGCAGCAGATCCTTTAAGTCCTGTGAATTTGTAAGGTGGGGTGTTGGATTGGACTTGTTTGTGCAGCACATCCCACAGATCGAAATCTGGGAAATTTGGAGGCCAAGTCATCACCTTGAACTCTTTGTCCTGTTCCTCAAACCATTCCTGGACAATTTTTGCAGTGTATCCTGCTGAAAGAAGCCCCTGCCATTAGGGAATACTGTTGCCATGAAGGGGGTGTACTTGGTTTGCAACAATATTTAGGTATCACATTAACATCCACATGAATGCAAATTGCCCAGAACATTGCCCAGACCATCATACTGCCTCTGCCGGCTTCCCTTCTTCCTGTAGTACCTTTGGTGATGAACACTCACCCCGCCATCCACATGATGTAAAAGAAAATGTGATTAATCAGAAAAGGTCACCTTCTTCCATTGCTCCATAGTCCATTTCTGACGCTCATGTGCCAATTATAGGGGCTTTCATTGGTGGACGGGGTCAGCATGGGCGCTCTGATCGATACGCAGCAAGCTGTGATGCATGGTGTGTTCTGACTCCTTTCTATCATAGCCACGTTAACTTTTTCAGCCGTTTGTGCTACAGTAGCTCTTTTGTGGGATTGGACCAGGCGGGCTAGCCTGCATTTCCCATGCATTCGTGACCCTGTCGCCAGTTTATAGGTTGCCTTTCCTTGGACCATTTGGTAGGCACTAGCCACTGGATACCAGGAACAACTTACAAGACTTGCTGTTTTGGAGATGCTCTGGACCCAGTCTAGCCATCAGCTCCAACTTGCTCCTGCTTCCAACACGTCAACTTCAAGAACTGACTGTCCACGTACTGCCCTAAATATCCCATGCAATGCCACAGAAATGAGATAATCAATGTTATTCACTTCACCTCTGAGTGGTTTTAATGTTATCTCTGGTCGCTCCATACTATACTATACTATATCTGACTACTAATAGCAATTCCTAGTCAAATCAAGCCTTGAAATTAATGCTAAGTTACAACCCCATTTCCAAAAAAAAAGTTGGGATGCTGTGTTAAATGTAATTGAATTTAGAATGCAATCACATGAATGAAACCTGTGACAAAGGAGAACCAGAACTGTTGTAGTTGAAATCATTTATGAGGCAAGAATGGGACAATGTTTCACTTTCAGAATTCCAGCAACTGGTCTCCTCAGATCCCCCACCTTTTTTTTTTTTTAAATTTATTTATTTTTTTATAAACGTGAGCATATATTTTTCATAAAACAATATTATTTCTCAGTTTCAACTTTTGATATGTTGTCTTTGCTCTATTTTCAATTAAATATGATTTAATCGTATAACCACATTCTGGTTTTATTTACATTTTACACAGCCACGTTTTGGAAACGGGGTTGTAAATGAATGCGAATGCATTATATTAATGTATACTGCGGGATGAAATTCCATGCATTTAACTTTTCTTCTTTAAATATTGCCGATTATAATTCAAACTTCATAAAAAGTACTGCCCTATAGTCAGGCACAAAATCAGTCTCATAAGAATATCATGCGTTCGTGGTAACCCTACGCTGTATAAAATATAGATAAATTACGCTATTTTGTCCGAAAAACATATGAGTAAGAATGATTGATATCCCAATAGAATGTTAAAATAATTGCAAACATATTTTCGTTTTAAACAGTTCTGTGTTTTGCTTTGCTGCTCCTTTTTCAAAATCGCCAAAAGTGCGACTGCAGCGCAGCAAAACGGACGCATGAGGCGGAATGAAGAACAAACACACAACTACATGAACAGTATCACTCGGGTTAAAATACGTTGTTTTACAGGTTTATGTTTTAGTGCATAGTCACTTCTAGAACAATCCCATTGACTTCCTAGGACCTCGCCTCTCAATATTAGGTTGAAACTGGAACTAGAGCTGAATGTTTATTTATTTATTTATTTATTATTTACCAGGTAGCGATGTAACATACAACGCTGAAGTACCGTTTCATACTAGATATTATAATCAGTAAAAATTATTTTATTTTTTTTACACAGTTTTATGCTTTTATTCAAAATATACATTTCTATGCACTGTTTATTGAATTCCTAAAAATATACCTCTTACTTATTTCTGAAGACTGCCAAGCCTAGATTGGGGATATATTTTATGCTGCATGATGCTTTGAAAGACACTTGCTTCAAAAATATTAGCCCAGAACGAGCTTGGTTGACTTATTTATCTGAACTTTATTATTATTATTATTATTATTATTATTATTATTACTATTCTTTGTGTAGTGGCCTGGGAAAGCCATTAACATTTTGTCATTTTGACATTTTCTGCTATACGTATATAATTCTGAAACTGACTTTCCTGAGAAATATCTTGCTCTTTTGCCTTAGCCTCACCACAAATACAATTTTTTTCCATTTTAAAATCTCAAAAGTGAAAAGGGAAAAGATTGCATTCTGACTGCAGCTTAGGAGACATTTTGACAGTCTGTATCTAATTCCAAACTGATTTGATTCGGCATGTCCAACAAAATCATCAAAAGTGTTAGGTTCGCTGTGTGAGGAAATCACACTTACTCTAAGGCCAATTTCTACTTCTACATTGAATGTACACCGTAGGGTACAGTGTAGCCATGTACCCTGCTCCATACCCTACGCCGTAGCCTCTTCCGAAATGTATCTGCACGTTGCGGAGATGCAGACCGCAACAATGCTGATTGGTCATGTGGCATTTCTGGCTGCTTCTTCTTCTTAGAATAGAAATCTGCTATCAAGAGATTGGGTTAATATAAATATATAAAGTGTGAGGCTGTATATTGGCGAGTCTGAGGCTCTTTATAATGGCAAGGTTAATCCTGGACCTAATCCTGTGGATTTAAGCACTTTGTTATTATTTTCGTGCCTTCTTTCTGAGCGTGAAGTGGGACTTTTGTCTCGAGCTGCTCATACTGCTGAATACAGACCAGTTAAACACTTCAGAAATGTTTTCCTATCTTTTATAAAGGTTTTGTCCATGTTATTTTCTATTCATATTATTCCTACAGTGAAACACAGAACTTGCATCTTGCGATTCTTTTGTGCGTAAAATTTGTGGCGTGTTTCATGTGACAGCGCCTCCTGGAGGAGATGCGCACCTTACATACCAGTGCTGTACCTGCATCAACACTGTAGTATAAAGAAAGTCAAATAATTTCGACCTTCTTTTGGGGAAAGTTAATTATAGTATCTTAGATTTGAAGTGTCACAGTATGTTATAGTCAGAGCAAATCCAGATTTTCAGAACTTTTGTTGCAAGGAACAGCAACGTCCGGTGGGTTTTCCCAGACTGCCACACAATTACAGTGAAACCTGAAAAAAGAAAGAAAAAAGAAAAGAAAACGTAAGGAAAATGGATGCGTACAGATCACTTTAAAAATAACATAAGGATTAAAAAATAAATAAAAAATCCGGGTGTCTTTTATGCTTCATGGGCAGGTAGCAGGAAACAGCAGTATAATATAACGACATGTTCAATAAATAATTTACAGATCAGTTTTACTCTGCTGCAGGGTCAGTTTGAGGACTCTTAATCCTGCTAACAGCAATATTTCCAGTTTAAAGAAAGCATTGCTGATTTGAATTTTAGGAGAGTATAGCGATAATTCGTCATCGTGCTCAGTTCTCCGTGATGGGCCAGAGGTCGACCATGCTAATGTGCTCATTTTTGATTCAATGAAGTGAAGAGGTTTGGGGTATGGGGCTTTGCACTTCAAACTATATTACCAGTCCAGTAGAGCTGCATCAGATGTCGCTGTTGGACTGTTTGCATTCAGCCTTAGGGTTTAAATGCCCTGCATGCGATCTCCGCTTTGATCCCTCTCCCTGCATGCACTGCTCTCCCTCTGTCATGGCCCCCTTGCTGTGCTGCAGTATTTAAATATGAATGGATGTCACAGACTTATTAAAGGGAGTCCTCTCTTTGGGTCCTCACAGATCACAGCGGTGAAATTTGTAGCTTAAGTGTATGTTCATGCAACCTCGCAGTTTAATACGTAACCTTATCCCACAGCACCGTCAAATTCTAGATTCTGATTGTTCGGAAGGTGTTGAGACATTTTCTTTAATTTTATGAATGTGCTCATTCAAACATGTTATCTTTTTTATAACAATAGCTAATTCACGGGGTCTTGGTAGATGCTATTTAAAAACAGATTTGAAAAAAAAAGTGTTTCTGAGATGTCCCACACGGGAATGTCTTGATAGTTTGGCATTTCTGTTTCTCGGTAACATGACATGGTATTTTTATTTTTTTTGTCTTATTAATTTGAAGAGAAAATTCAAATACAGACAACGACTGTTTATATAGCCGCAGTGTAAGTGGAAGGGATGAGAACCTAAATAACTTGTTAGATAACATTAAATGTCGCAATGTAGAAAAATGTGCACCGTGAGCAGAATGAGTTATTCTTGCTAATTTGCTGTGGTAGAAGAGGACTGAAAGATTTTGCGATGTGCTGTAATTGGAAAAACGATCGACTTCGGGTCGCGTCTCACCTTTCTGTTGCTTTATTCCTTACTTGGATAGTTAGTGAGGATGGAAAGAGATGGCTCCCTAACGGTCACTGTGCTCACAATATGAAACGAATTCTTCTTATGTTAGTGTTGTGTGCATCTGGGCTATTTCTCAACTTACAAAGGAGGTCAAGGCATGATTATTAAAATTAGTTGAACTTTTAAAAGTTAGTGGACTTCAAAAACCTGTACACGGAAAATTAGAACCGTATGTGTGTGAGAGACTGTGTGAGTAAGATGGAGAGAGAGAGAGAGAGAGAGAGAGAGAGAGTTTATGAAATTGGCTACACAATATATGGCTCTTTTAAAACCTTCTGTCTCCCTTTCATGCCTTGAGACCCCTTTCGTCCACATCTGCCAGTTGAACACATACACAACTCTGTGCTTCTCTCTTCTGTGTGTGTGTGTGTGTGTGTGTGTGTGTGTGCGCATGTGGGGGCATCTTCACCACCACCAAGGTCTAAAGACCATCGTTGGCGCCTTGATACAGTCAGTGAAGAAGCTGTCGGATGTGATGATCCTCACCGTGTTCTGTCTCAGCGTGTTCGCCCTCATCGGCCTGCAGCTCTTCATGGGGAACCTGCGCCACAAGTGTGTCATCTGGCCCATCAACATCACCGATATGTACCCGCCTAATGGCAGCCACATCTTCGACTGGGACGAGTACATCATGAACGAAAGTGAGAGAAGCACCCTGAACAAGACGCCTTAACAGTGCACACACTCTCAGATTTGGCCCTTATGGGTTTCAGCAGGAGTCTCAGTAATTTAGGAGATTTTAAACCTGGAAGGGATTCAAGGGACTCCAAGCAAACCTGAATAAACAAAATGAGAAGTTTTGGGGAAATGAATGTTGTTGACCTTCAGGGCTGGAAAAAGTTTAAGTAAATGCATTTTGGTATTATACTTAAGTATTATTTAAGGGGATTTGTTCAGTACTTCACCTGACTATAACTGAAAATGAGTACTTGTAGTTTAACGTAATTGCACGTCTCTCTGTATTTGTGCATTTATTTGTTAATTATGTTTGAAACATCTAAAGCACAACCGACCGTCTTTGTACCAAGGCTGCTTATTTGTTATCGTTTGGTCTTTGTTCGTTCCCGGTCAAAAATCTTTCAAAATCTGGCATTTAGAATGTTTTATTCAACTTTTCATGACTGATATTGCCACAGAACAACTTGCTCAATCTATCTAATCTAGAAATGAAATACTAATAGACAGTGTTAGTATTAACACTATAATAGAAATATATGGTGTTCCCAAAGTGTCTGATTAGCCGGATAATTTTTTTTTAGCATCTTTCTGGTTAGACTAGATTAGATTTGACCTAGATTGTTGTTATAATATCAAGTCTTTTCTGAATTCACTTAAGCATTTAATAATATACGAGGATTGTTCAATTCACTTATACCTATTCTTTAATTAGATTCAGGCAAAATTTGTTGAGTCAAAGTGAAACTTGATCCTTTATGCATCATCTGCTATTTGGTTTGGTTTGGTTTGTTTTCTCACCACATATAATTAAATGTACAAAAATATGGTTGACAGACAGGCATGTCGGGCTGATAACGCATTCGTTAATTGTTCAGGAATACAATGACAGAAAAAAGCAAACAAATGTTTGTCAAGTGCACAGAAATAATACGCATAGAGCACAGAAATAATACAAGTAATAAAAATCACCCAAGCATAACGAACACAAAGCTTTACTTTGTACAGCTGGATCGATTCAGGACCTAAGCTCTTTCCTGTTGCGTTAGATTGGAACCAGACCCAGACCACCACACTCAGATACTCTTCACCTGGTTGTTTTCGTCTGCACCTGACTGCTGTGTACTCATCTGTCTAAACGAGCGGCACCAAAGAGGAAAACGCACCAGGGGTCGAGTCAAACAGACTAAACATCACATATTCAATGTGCATTCACACAGTTGCCTCACAGCAAGAAAGGCCCTGGTCGACCAGGGTGTCTTTCTGTGTGCCTTTCTCTGTGGAGTTTGTATGTTTGCCCCGTGCCTATGTAGGTTTTCCTCATGGTACTCCAGTTTCCGCCCACAGTCCAAAGACATGTGGATTAGGTCAATTGGCTATGCTAGGTTGCGCATAGGCGTGTATGTGAATGGTTGTTTGTCTCTGTGGTGGCCCTGTGATGGTTTGGTGGCCAGTCCAGGGTGTAACCCACCTCGTGAACAAAGTCGGCTGGATTGGCTCCAGCTTCACCATGACCCGCAATGGATAAAGCGGTATAGGAAATGAATGAAAGAATAAATAAATGACACTATACGTAAAATGTCATTCAAAAAAGGAAAAAGAAGAAAACAAATCTCATGACTGTACACGAACGTGATTTGATTCTTGCACAACAAAGCGTGAATGTCAGCCTCATCCCTAACTCCAACTTGACTTTCAAATATTGAGCATGACTTTCATTTAAAGACCTGATTTATAATTTCATTTGAAATCATTTACTTCTTAATACTTTAGCACATTTTGGAATATGGACGTTTCACTATTCTTAATTGAGTAAGCTTTGACAAAATACCAATAATTTTGACTTTTTAAATGATACACTTTCTGCGCTTTTTTTTCAGCCCCTTTTAACTTCCACTTCGAACCTCTTCTGATTCATGTGATCCCTATCTTTTGTGTTTTCTTACAATCCTGCTACAATTGTATGCATTTTTGACTGTAAAAATAGAAATGGATTTTAGACCAGTAGCCAGGGGAACTCTTGGAATTAACCGGAGCTGTTTCTCTGTTTGTCACCAGCCAATTTCTACAAACTCCCTGGCAGCTTGGATGCTCTGTTATGTGGGAACGGCTCTGATGCTGGGTGAGTTTATCTGTAATCTCGTTCCCTCAATCCAGGGCAACCTATCAGCTTAAATACTATCAAACACAATTCAGCAAAGGAACCATCTATCCTGGACATCCTGCTCCTTGTTGAAATAAATCTGTGTGCTGGAAATAATCCTGCAGTCTTATTGTATGTTTTGTGTGTTTCTGGTAAGTCATTGTCCTGAGGGCTTCACATGTATGAAGGCTGGACGCAATCCAAACTATGGCTACACCAGCTTTGACAGCTTCGGCTGGGCATTTCTTGCTCTTTTCCGCCTCATGACGCAGGACTTCTGGGAGAACTTGTACATGCTGGTAAGTGTGCATCATGTTTTCTTAAATTAGGGCTGTGCACTTTTAATATTTGTTCATTGTTATAACAGTTTCAATATCCCCATGTAATATGCAATGAGCCTTTTTTTTTTATGACGTTCTTTGAGCATTCTGAGTGTTTTTGGGTTTCAATGTATGGCAAAGTAATGATAGCAAGTAACTTTTTTCCCTGTATAAAACAGAGCTATTGAATTCTCCAATCTGATTGGTCAAAAGGTGTTGATTCATTTTCTATTACAGCACAGCTGATATAGTTACACATGGTGCGGCTATTAAATAATGGGTCTGAGGAGTCCAGATCCTGAGACAAAACGGCAGTCAGTGCAATGGAAATCACGCGAAACACAAAGAAAGTTCAACTTGAGTCCAAGTTCAGGGATATGTTTATTGTTTTCTTTGACATTAAGGGTGAGATTATGGATAACTGGGTTCCTGATGGAGCAACAGTGAACTTGACCACCCTCTATATTTGCCTGATTAAGCACCATGAGACGTTTTTCATTTTCACTGAAATCAAGTCTGCACTCAAAGCAAGGGAACTTGTTTTGAGTCTGTTCCAGAAGTGAAGAAGAAAAGCATGAAGTTTCTGAGACAACTAACAGAAGAAGACCTATTGCGCTGTTTTGATCTATGGAAGACCAGAATGCGGTGGTGTGTAGTTGCAGAAGGGTTATATATCGAAGGGGAAAGTAATTGAAATACAACGAATTACAGCATCAGTCTCGTTAATAGCCGCACCTAGTATATTAAAGGGGCCAGCTCACTCTTCCCAGAATCCTCTGCACCAAGTAGTGGAAAAAAAAAAAAAAACAAACAATCCAGCAACATCCTTGGCCATAGATCTTAAAGTGTAACATGAAAAGATATTTTATCAAATTATCTATATTCTAAATCTGAAGTTATTCCACAAAGAAAAATGTAAAGCTCTGTAAAGATATGGTAAAGCTTCCTGAGATAAGATGTTTATAGTGTCAATGCATTGTAGCAGTCAGGATGTTTTCAACCACGCAAGCATTGTCAGGACAGATGACATTGTTGGTTGTAGTTTCTGTGTAGCATCAATCATTTAATTTCTTTTTGTGGCTGTTCCACAACATTATTAACTACAAATCTGTGATGTAGGCTAAAGGCTAAAACACATTGGAACATGCTGTTATTGGAAAATAATCAAATTCTGGATTATTTTATGGATTATTTTATGGATTATTCTGTTATACTATAACAGAATAAATTTCCTATAAAATGATTTCAGAAAGGTTTCAGAAGAACTGTGGCAGATTCTCCGACTCTTTTTTTGGTACCAATTTTTTTTTTTTTTTTTTTTTTACAGATATTTATTTTATGAATTCTACATTATTGTTATTGTGTCAGTTTATATATATACAGTTTGTACCTACAGGTTTGTTGTAGCATTTTTCTTTTAAGTAGATTTAATTTCATTCTTTTTTTGAAGTCTTCTTTACCTTACAGCATTTCTTTGCATGTGTCCATTGCACAGTACTGTATATTTCTATGCTATTCAAGCAACAATACATGCCATCAGTTTCCTTTCTCCACCCAGAATGTGAATGTAATACTCCTTAAATAGTTCTATGAAACACTCTAAATTGGATTATATGTAGCGGTGAGTCTGAGCTGCTGTATCTCTTTGTGTTCAACCATGGTGCTGAGTGGAACATTGTAGGCTGCTCTGTAATGGCTGAAACACTTTAGAATACCGAAGCGACCGGGAAGAGGCATGAAATATTAACCTGCAGATTACAGCACAGGCAGACTGATGAGAAATGACTCCCAGATGGGAGCACATAGCCTACCCTATTTTTGGTCCGAGCACTGAATCTATGTTTTTTTTTTTTTTTTGATATTTGCTCACTTTCATGTCATGCTTGTCACCAGCCCCCTGCTTCTCTGTATGGCACATGGCTATATTTACACCCACTCACCTCTGGATGCTACGGCTGTTGTCCAGTCTTATGGTGTGCAGTATGTCAGTATCACTGAGTTTCAGTTTTCTTTCTTCTGGAATGTCTCAGTGCACAGGAAAGCTCCCCAAAACTTCAATAATTTATGCATTTCATTTATAAGAGGGGAGGTTTTTGGGGAGGGGTTGAGGTGGATGTGACTGTACAGTAACTGTTCTTTAAATGGCATCTCTGCTCAGAGTGCTTTTCCCCCCTTCTGAGCCAGATTATTATCTTTTAGGAGTTTATTGGTCTTAATAT
>JAOVYU010000024.1:5726699-5739117 GCA_025674565.1 Synodontis membranacea
ATTTAATATATAATATTAATATTTTAACTACATAGGCAAAATATTATAGTATACATTTAAGTAATGTGCCTAAAATTAAGTACTTGGATTATTTTTCTAAGCACCCGTAGTCCCTCAAACCGATGGTCCAATCATTTGTCCTATCACTAGTTGGAATCCCAATGATGACACATACATCCGTAATTGGAAGTCAAGGCATAATAATTGGCCCTGTTCTCTGGATAGAAAGCATGGTCTTCCTCTCATCCCCTTTCGACCTGAGTAATGGTGAATTAGGGGCAGGAATTAGGTTGTGTATACAGAACTGGGCAATTAGTGCTCTCCTTGAGGCATGTTTAGCTGAATTAGAAGCAATTAAAGTAGCTTCATGCGTTTTGGAGAAAGCATGTTAACCCTCACCCTCCCAGCATAATAGCTGTTGTGCAGCAGGGAGAACTAGGAGGTGGGAGTTTGTAAAGGCTAAAATGGGCCAGTGTGGGGGTGTTTTCTTGTTTATGAAGAATGGCTAGCTTGAGATTGAAAACGTGCAAAAGGGTTGAGATGTTTGCAGCAGTGTAGAAGAAGTGGATCCGACTAAAGAGCACGGACATTGCTGATGAAGCTTATCTAAAGCACAGAAGAAAACATAGAAGCCTTTCTACAGTACTGCAACACAACTCTGACATTTCAGAGGGCTCCATCTTCTTGCCAGTATTACAAAGTGTTGGTGTGTTCCTCCTCCTTCCTTTTATCACCGGTGGCATACGGAGATAGACATCCAAGCAACTGATGCATATGTAACCCATAATGATTTCCAAGGCAAGGGATGACAAGAACAGGCATAAATCCCTCCAAATAGACAATCCACTCATCTCTGGTTCTCATGCATCGAGGAGCCCTCGTAATCGCAGCGTGATTTTGGAAAGGCAGGAGAGCTCGGCTTACGTGCCTGGAGAGAAAGGCCAATCTGCTGGAACAATGACAATCAGACCAGAGTATTAAACGCGCCAGTAACCTGGGCTTTTCCCCAGTGCGCCTCGTCTCATTGTGGGCCGCTGA
Organism: Synodontis membranacea; assembly: GCA_025674565.1. Taxonomy (NCBI): domain Eukaryota; kingdom Metazoa; phylum Chordata; class Actinopteri; order Siluriformes; family Mochokidae; genus Synodontis; species Synodontis membranacea. Next base: position 5,727,738 of record JAOVYU010000024.1, read on the forward strand.
TTGATGTTGACTAGGGGTCACCTAAGCCTGAGCACACAAGCACAGTATGCTGCGCACGGGCCTAAACGTTTACACGCATATATTTTACACACACATGCGTGAGCAGACGCACAAATCCATCAGCCTGCAGAGAAGCAATGCACAAATACAAACAAGCAACCGTTTTCTAGGGAAAATGTGTAAATATGGCAAAGCATGTTTTTTCTAGTGCCTATATACTTCAATATGTGCATATGGTTGCTAACTCAATATGTGTACGCATGTGTGCTACAGATTGACTACACACAGTAGCCCGTATCAGACAGTGATCGGTGGGTCGAGGTTGTCTCAGCATAGTGAGTCAGCTGTCTCCAGCTTAATCATGAAGCTAGAATTGCATACATTCGTACAAGTTTTAAAAATTTTCCAGTGGGGAGAGTTCAGTAAAGCTTTGTGTTTATAACCAAATCTAAGCTTGCTGTACGCGCTTAGAGATGCATGCATTCTGGCAATGGCTCCTGCGTATTGATCCATTGATGTGAAATCTATAGAGGTGAAGTTGTCCAATAAACCCTCTTGAATTTCAGAACCCTCTCATTCTCAGCCAAGTGTGACTAACAGAGGGGGAAGGTAATTGCAAATCTCTAATGGACATCCTTTATCTGACCTTCACCAGCTGAATCTGGACCACACAGAATATGCTAAAGATGAGTGTCAGAACCTTAAATTGGCAAAAGGTGACAAGGCCATTTTCTGCATATGTACCTGTATTGTGCTTCACATATCCATTTTCTGTATTTGTATTCAAATTTAAATCTAAGGTGGATGTGGCCTAGTCCTGGAAAGGGGTTCTGGGGCTCTGACAGTTTCTCAACCTCAGCTACATCACTCGAGTTCATTACTGGTCTCAACTAGTGATGTATACGTAACTGTGTGTTTTTTCGTTTTGGTTTTTTTTTTGTAATCCTGTTACTTTTTAAAATTAGTTTTCTTTGGACCTTCCCAGCAAATTCCACTGGGTCTGTTTTCCAAAATACAACCAAACTTGTAGCCTACTTTCCCTGACCAGGCAGTTACTAAAGATGAATGGATGAATGCTGTATCCATGTTACTGAATATGGATGGTCTTTGTTTATATCTGTAAAAACGTGAAAACGTCCCACTCACACAACCTTTTTTTTTTTTTCTTTTCTCGAAGCACACAACGTCTTTCAACCAATTGTCCTGTGAACCATTTTGGTAAGCTTTCTAAAAAAAAAAAAAAAATACAAATAAATAAATTAAAAAAAAAAAGTGGGGCAGATATATTCATATCTGTAGTTCTAAAGTAACTGTTTAGAACACATTATCTTTTCATTTTGAATAATGTATTCATATTTGGTTACATCGATTCTACTACTACTACTACTACTACTAATAAAAGGTTTCTCACATGACAATGTGCATGATTTTTTCAGCATCACGTTCCAACTAAAATAGGAAGATCATCCACTGAAATTGCTTCATGGCTATCTAAAGCACACAGATGCTGTGGATAAACCTCACTCCATCATTAGTCTTTCCTAGCTTGAAGCTGTTCAAGCAGTTTCTGTAAAACAGATCCACCGAGACCCAAAGTGAGCAAACGGAACAAATGAGGACCAGATCAAGAATTCTGAACGTAAGTACAGAAATTCTTCAGAGAACACACGCCTGCCAAAACTTTTATCTAATCTTCTCCCGTAGGTTTCCAATCACACTGAAAAGATAAGCCCTTGTTCTAGTATTCATCATTCTCTAGTCAACATAAACACAATAGATTTATTAGCTCTCTCTTACAGTGACAGGCCTCGTGGGTTTTCATGGAGCACTGCTAATCATGATGAAGTGTACAGAGTAAAGAAAGTGTTGTGCTTGTTTTTTTTTTTGTTTTTTTTTTAATATTATTTTTGTGACCAAAACGAATAAGAAGCCTCTGATTTGCTAGGTCAGCATTTATACATCAGGCCATGACTTATCACATTATTTATTTACAAAGTGCTGATAAATCACTGACGGAGTATTAGGGAACCGGGAAAATATTTTTCAAGCAATATTTCTTTCTCTCGTTTTTATTTATTTATTTATTTATTTATTTTTAAAAAAAAAATTTAATTTCTTCCATGACAATAACGAATAGGATGAGCCCTCGGAGTTTTCATGTCAACAGGATTTATAACACAAGGCCATGGCTTATTATGTTAAGTGATGTCATGACCATGTTTATGTGTCATTAATAGCTACGATTTAGTGACATCATGACCGAAGGTTAAGACGTTGCCCTCGTAAAACTGAATGACCAGATTTGGCAATGCTTTCAATATCATAATTCAGAGAAAACATTTAAAACCAGTGGTCAAATGTGTACAAGAGTAAAGTGCAAAAGTTTATATACCCTTGGGAAAAAAGTTAAGAGAAATTGAATGAAAACAACATGTTTAGTGGTTAAGGAAAATGGTCAAATCGTGTAATTTAAATATTCAAAGTGGGTGAAAATTATATGCCAAAATTTTATATCTCTTTCTGCCTATGATTATAAATATGCTCTAATAATTTGCCCACTCTTTTCCTTAAAATAACTGCTGCCATTGTCTTTAGTATCATCTGTACAGCTTTAGGATTCTCTCAGTTGTAATATTTGATCCTCATATAACCAGATTACTTGGCCATTCTTTGCTGATTTTTCTTCTGATTCACCACCTTCCTCATATAAGGTCTGGAGTGCCACGAAGAAATGTATCCGGCCAGTTTCTATTGATTTTTCCTTGTTTTACATTTATTGCATTATTGTAGGATACTCTTCTATTTAATTTGGATCCTTTTCATATTCTATTTTACGTGGATAGACTGTAAAAACCAGAGAAGTATTTCCATCCCTCACTTGAAAACCAGGAGGGGTGCAAACTTTTGCACTAACTGTATAAAGCCTTGAAAAAGTCACTTGATGGAGTCATGAGTTCAGAAGAAAATGGAAACAAACCTTGTTTTTGTTTTGCATTATGAATAGGCTGAGAAAATGGAGGGAAAGCAATAGCAACAGTGTAGACTGGATGAATGAAGGGCTGGCCACTCACTCACACACACACACACACACACACACACACACACACACACACACACACACACATTAACTCAGCACATCTATTGTCTGCAGCACGTCCCCAATGGATCAGCGGCTCTTTGATTGACAGCTCGACAGGCTGCTTTTGGAGTGCTGCCACATGGTGAGTGTGTGAGGAAGGAGCGTAGTGCATGGCTGGTTCTGATCCAGCACTTTATTCCAGACACGCACACACACACTCTCTCTGTTCACACTCGTAATCCTGTAACTCTGATATTATTTTAACATGCATATAAATATAAATCACACCACATAAAGAATGATTTGAGTCATGCCAAGCTCTTGGTGTGTTGGTTGATGTCTTTATTTGGGTGAAGCATGCGTTTGTGTAAGAGTGTGAAAGTGCGCTCATTGATGCTCCCTGTGCATGCTTGTGTGTTTGAGTGACAGGACCGTGGGAGACGTATTGAGTACTCGGACTAACTTTTGGCACCCTACAATCCCTCTGTTTGAGAAGGAGCCCCTGTTCACACACTCCCTCCCTTCTACCACACACACAGACTCATAGACACTCACTTATGGCTCCACATGGACTCTAGGAGCGTGGCGGCGGTGTGCAGCGCCTCACACTCGAGGGGTGTGTCTCTCGGAATGCCAGCAGTGCCGGGAGGCAGAGAGAGGGCTGCTAGGAAACAATGGACAAGACATCTGTCATGCGTGGCTGCACTCCCCTCCACTCACAATGGAGCAAGGAGAGTGGCTAGTGGTGCTTTTCATTTTCGGGCTTTCCTTTCCGGGGACAGCACAATGGCTCTTTTGTCCCGTCCTTGCTTTTGCCAACGTTTAACCCTTCAAACCTGCTCCTTTTTCTGCCTGCCTTTCTTTTTTTTGTGCATAAAACAAAATGCAAGAATCTCTCCGTCTGGTGCTGCTTCTCATTACCACGTTTTGCCACACACATGCGTGTGAGTAACAGGACCATATTGCAACATTACTCAGCATTTCTCAGACCATTTCACAAGTAATCTGATCCCTAAGATGCTGTCACACCCTCCTCTAATCATTTCCTCCTGGCTGATATCTGTCAGCATATTGACCGCTGCATGCATGCATGCATGCATATGAAGCCTCTAGCGCACACCGTCCAGACCGAACACCATCGATTCCTCCATCCAGCAGCGCTTGTAGGGAATTGCCTGAAATTACAGCACTGTAGTTCCTGCCCTGTTTGCATCATGCTGCTGTTGCTAGCGCTCATGTAAATTGTACATTGATTTCACGGCCTGCCTGCCTTTCTTAAGGAATTAAGGGGTTCGAGCTGCTCCGACATTGATTCAGAGTCAGATTGCAATTTATTATTGCTGTCAACAACAAGCTTTCTCAAGGAGATAACTTTTAGAGGAGGGAAATTAATTTGTTTATTTATTTATTTTTTTTGGTTGCAGACTTTATGGATGCAAAGCCTGCCAGTTTTACAGTTGTACATGCATGAAACAGAAGACACGTACAAAAAAAAAAAAAAAAAAATAGAAGAAAGAGCAAATAATTTACACCTTTCAAGCCGTTCTACCATGTGTGGTTAGGGACCATAATGCACAGACTGGCAACCCGAACTGCTGCATTCTGGCCGTTAATTGTTCCCAGCTGTTGTTGGTCAGGGAACAAAGACACTTTTGAAAAGGTGATCTGTTGATTGGGGCACTGGTCTGCCTTTCTTTAATGGGATGTGGATCATAGGAAAGGTGGCATCTGCGTAGAGTGCCGCCTGCTCCCTCGTCAGTGCTTTCACGCATACACTGTAACAGCAGTTGCCCAGCTGTGTGTGTGTGTGTGTGTGTGTGTGTGTGTGTGTGTGGTTGGATATTTGTGTTTCGGAAAAGAGAGGGTCTGGTGGACAGACAGTTAGCAGCTTTGAATGGTTCCTACAACACTTCCAAATGATTGCCACAGCACAACTAATGATGGTTTCCTGTGCTGGAAATTATGGAACTTTATGACCAAGAATGAGAGAAGAACAAGTTCATAGATTGGATTTAGAGATTTGTGGTAACAGCATTATGTAATGTGCTTAAACACACACACACACACACACACACACACCCTGCTCTTGTAGGTGACTTACATACCTACAGATGTGTCTGCATTGATAAAGGACTGCATGAGTGAGGACACGCAGCCAGGCACGCATTCACACACAAGTACAGGCTCGCACAGATGACACACTCCACACTCCGCTCCTCATCAGCATAAATATTTAAAAAGAGACTGTCGCTAAAGCTCCGCTGTCTTCTTTCAGTCTGAATGTGCTCACCGACGGGCAAAATTGAAGCTGAAGGACTTGACAGAAAGACAGAGAGATGGACAATCAAACAGAACGGAATGCTAGCTATGTAAACACTCCGTTCTGCCCCTACAGGTCAAAAAATCTGCTCTTGTGTATTGCTCTCTCAGAGCTCTGAAACGGTCAATCTGGAAATTGATGTTCGAGAATCTTCACCCACAGAACCAGTAATGCCAGAATACTGTATTTGTGTCTGGCAGGATGGAAAAACCTGCTGTGCTTCGCAATGAATGAATTCTGGCAAAAAAAAAATGACCAAAAAAATGAGTTTTTACTAGAGATGGCACTGAAGTCATGCCGATCAGGCAGAAACCAGAAAAAAAAAAAGTAAATGTTGATCATGCATCAGAGAAATACTCGAATATTAGATATAAGGTGCTGTAACAAATGGCAAAGAACAGAACTGGATTTGGAACTGAAATGTATTTTTGTAACAGGAAGACTTGACTGTTTTTCTTCTTTTTTTTTTTTTAGGATTGATTTTACTATATTTATATTTATATTTTATACTTTATTATATTTAAAAATGATGCGATTTTTTTGCATGAAATAGCTTAACCGTGAAATGTTTCAATAAAAAAAAAAAACATTTTAAAGCTTAGTAAGAAAACAATATGAGATGAATATCAGTATCATTTGACACGCAAGGTTTTAGTATTGCTACCAGTGTCAGAAAGAAAAGAAGGTCTTAAACGGAAATTGGAATGAAATCTTTAAAGGCAATTTTCTCCTTTTTCACTTTCATTGAGATACATGCAAAACAAGAAAAACTTTCCAGTTCAGGAAAACCTGTGGTGTTGAAAAAGTAGAAAATGTGAAAACCTTTCGCTGAAAACACACACACACACACACGCACACACACACACACACACACACACACACACACAAAAAAAAACCTTTAGCTGAAAATGAATCAACATACATCACTTTCAAACACACACACACACACACACACACACACACACACACACACACACACACACACAAACCTTTGAAATATTTCCCCATTTTGACCAAGAACTTTTTCACTACAGGGTTGATGCAGCACCTGAAAGCACAATGTCCTGCTCTATATGTAGATCATGTATAATAGTTTCATTTATATGTTATCTGTTTGATTTTTTGTCAGATCTGTTTTTTTTTTTTTTAATAATGACTTTTGGAAACGACTGGCATGCCATTAATAAAGTGTATTTTCATCATCTTGATTTTAATCGACTATTAATTAATCAATACTGATTATTAGTGTTTTTCAAAACCATAAGAGGGACAATAAATGAATAAATGATAATTGATCTAATCATTATAAAAGTCTTCATTCTTCATTCTCAATCCCGACTTCCTCAATGCTGCTTTCTGCTTAAGCCACCAATTCTCGTTTCAGTTCGTCAGTAATACTCACAGCATGACCGGAAGCCCAAATTTGATCAGTCCGACATTTCAAATCTAATTTAGGCATTTCCGCCTACACTATACCGTGTTGATGGCAAAAACGCGCAAAAGTCCCGAGCACTTTAAATAATATGTTTGAGGCAAAATGAAAGAAACTCCTAAATTAAATTGTGAAAGTACCTGCAGTTTTCGTTCCTTATTTCTGTACAGCTGATGCAAATGTTTGCGTGCCCTTACATTGAAATGATGAAACTATCAAGAAATGGAATGCAAGTTACTGTAGGCTTAGAATACAGTATTTCAGTATACAGTATTTATAGAATTTCCATTTACTGTCAATTCTATAAAAGTGGCAAATACAGCAACATCCTGTCACTTATACAGTACAACAGATGCAGAAGGGGAATTTCAGTGTAATGCATCAGGTTAGAAAGAAAATATAAAAATGAAGACGTACAGCTCGGTGCTTAATGATAGTGTATGTGAACTGTGACCATAGTTTTTCACTTCCTCACTCAACTTTAACCAACTGCAATGTTGGTGTCATGAGCAAAACCTAATGCGCAAACATTAAATATGATTGCATAATTGCGGTGCCAAATCAAGTGACTCATTGAAATGAAAGTTTATTTCTAAATACATTTTTCATCATAGAATCTAATCGAATCATAGAATCTATATTTAACCATTTAAAAATGATGATAACTCATCTCAGACATTACACTGATTACTAGGTTTCTCCGATGACCGGCTGCATCTATACTAATGGCACGAGGATGATAAGGACTTTCTAATGATTTACTCAAAATGAGTTTTTAAAAATGAAGCCTTTACTTTCAACCTTTAATTTAAGCGAGAGTACTTTCAAAGTGACCTCATCAGTCTCTATCTTGATCTCATGAAAAAAAAAAAAAAGACAGAGAACACAGTTTTCTTCTTCACGTGATCTTCAGGAAATTCAGACCTCCTGTGAAATATGTGGCTTGAGGAATAATCCAAATATTTCTTGGGGTCATTGTGTTCGTTCAAGTTAAAACTGTAGGACATAAATGCATGCTTAAATAGATTAGGATTATACTGTATTTGAAGGTAAAGTACACTTACAGTGTGCTGGGACAGGCAAGAAGTGATGTAGAAGGTTTTATAAAAATTATTTCTCATAAATATGCAAACTGGTTGTTTTGCCGTTACTTTACTTTACTTTACTTAAATATTTGTAAATCTAAGATCAGTAGGAAACTCATGGAGTCATCCAAGTTCTACTTCACCCAACTAAAATTATTAACTATAAATAAGTTCTAATTTCATTAGAACTTTCATACTGTACAAATTTATTGATTTTTATTAAATTGTGATTATAGTATGGGGAATGTTAACATCCAGTGGAAAAATAATCGAGGTTATCATGTGGTTATTTTTCTTACTGTATTTGAATTTGCAAAAAAAAAAAAAAACAGTGTAGGAAAGTAGTTGAGTTCTGCTCATTTGCACCACTTTAGTGTCTGATTTGAATTCTAAAGTCTAGATCGGTTTGTGACGTGACCTCCTTCCATTGCCATCTCTCCACGGCTGTATTGTGTAGCTCCTCCAGCTTAGATAGTGGAGGGATTTAAATCTAGTTAAGAGGCTGAAACTAAAACTGAAACCAGAGAAAGAAAGAGAACACTGGCTGGTCAGTCCAGGTGTCCACTCGCAGTATAGTGTGTGTGTTTGAATAGGAAATGGAGCTCTGTGAAAATAGCTGGTGAAACTGTAGAGCTCAGGCTTCCGTTCCTCTGCGTTCTCACGCAAAGCCCATGGGACTATCGTGAAGTTTCTGCTTGATTCTGATCAAGGATCAGCACCAAAAACAGGGACAGTAAGACTTCGATTGTCTCAATGTGGGGTGTGGGATGAAATTCAGTAAACTGGAGGTTTAAAAGCTGTGGCACTTAGATGTGGTTCAATCAAGGGACACCATCTGTTCCAGCTCTAAAAGCAATTATGTACCATTACATACACAGGTATAGAGCTGTAATTAAAAAAAAGAAACCTCTACCGGGCCTGAGATTTTGCTTTGAGCTTTGCTTCCACACCTATAACCCTGTCCTTTGTGCAGGCCTTGTACTGCATGCAGTCCCGGTTCAGGGTCAGACCCTTACATGTCGTAGGGTGCTGGTGATGCGCCTTCGGTCAGGGGAGTGAAGTTTGTGAAGACAAATGCTGAGCGCTTGCTATCAGCTGTGGGATGACAAGCAGAGCCACACACAAACTGTAAACGTGTCACAGCTGGCCACGCAGTGCTGAAGGTCAGGAGGGCTTTGCTCTTACTTTCTCCCTTCTACTTCATATGAAATGAAAGGAAGACAGCTACCATTCACGTTGAGCCAAATCATTTTTGAGATTCCTTATTAATGGAAGGATATGATTGTGGTCAGTGAATGGATGGTGTTTGTTCTTTGATGGCATTTACAGGGCTGTTGGTCACCTCTGACCTCACGGCAGCTGTGAATGTCGCTGTCACTGCTTTACTGAATCCAGTAGTTTAAAGGTGAGGCTAAGGACACCACATGGAGAAGATCAATAAATATACTGCATCGCCTACATGCCATGATATCATGCATTTAAAAAAAAAAAAAAAAGAAGTTTTTATTCAATGGTCCATTTTCACGATGGTAAGCTTTTTACATCGGTTCATTGGTGATAGGAGAATTCCTGTTCTGTTTCAGCTTAAATAAGGCTGTGGTCTGGTGCAAATAAACACGAAACATCCATCCGATCCTATAGTGCTTATTGGGTGAGGAGAATTGGGGCAAAGTAAGACTTTCAAGGTGTATTGGAGATCAAGCAAGTGGGAAGTAACCTGATATAAGAATAAAGCTGTTCCTATGGGATTTTTGCCATTTAATTTTGGAACAATTTAATTTCCTTTCTTACTTTTTTAGACATAAAGGATCAGAGTTGTCCCTTTAGACACCATAGCCTTAGGTCAATGGCTCAGTGACTATTACTACTTAAAAAAAAAAAAAAGTGAACAAACTGAGCTGAACACACTGCTTCCTTGGTAATAATTGTACCAGGCTTGAATGTAGAAAACTAGGAATATGTTATAATGACTCTCTCTCTTTCCCGCTAGTCGTGCACTACATGTTTCCCTTTGTAAAGGGCCATTAAGCTATCAGGGACAAGGCCTGTGTGAAGTGAAACACTGTCCAGAGCCAGTGGATTCCTTGAAGCTGGGGGAGGCCTGAGGGAGGGCAGCAGGCTGGACTGATGAGGGACAGACATGGGTGAAGCATGCTATCAAAGTCGGAGGAATGCAGGAGCAGACAACGGCCGTGTGGAGCACCGTCTGTCCTTCTTACACTTAATTACAACCAGAAAAAAACACACACAGAGGCCGAACAGCCTTTTAGATGGTTTGGATGCAGCAGATGTTAATGAATCAAGAATCAAGAATTTTTATTTGCCATTTGCACATAAAACCACAGGTCCATGCACATTGGAATTCTAGTGCAGAGTCTCCCAAGTCCAGTTCTAAGAATTACAGAGAACAGTAACCCAAATATAGAAAAAAAATATATAAAAAGAAATATATATTGAAAAAAACCAAAAATATATATAAAAAAGAAGTACAGTATATATACAAGCCGAGGATAATCCAAATTGCATCACAGATATTGCACAGTCGTAGTATTGCACATTTAGGCTATTGCACTTTTATCCTTTTTTCACAGAATGTAGGACATTGCACATTATTCTGTGACTAATGTGTATATAATAAGCAGTTTAAATTACCACTGGCTTTTTGTCATGTCTTAAAGTTTTTTTTTTTTTTTTTTTTGCCTATTTCTGAGGCTACAGTAGCCAAAGATGGATTGTGCCATTGTACCGGTGGGGAGAGCAATCTCTGTGCAGCAGAATGGTATTTATAGGGAGTCACTGAATGTTTGCATTGGGAGTCATAGGGATTGTCTAGTTTAGACAAATATGGACAGGTAGTTAAGAGTTGGTTTTATGCTAATTGACTGACAATTGTTCCATTCAGACTCAGCTGGCCTTCAAACATCATTTATTTGTTCGTTTTGGACAAAGCCATGCTCTACCACTTGGTTTCAATTAATTCTCAGGGACATGCACATAAACTCTGACTAAACCACCTGACTGAGGTCTTCTTTTGTCTGCTCCTATAACACTGACATGAAATTGCACTTTCTCTTCTTTTTCCCTGATTACCCGATGTATGTGTTGCCATGTGATTCTGGGGTCCTCTTTGGGACACTGGGATTATTTTTTTTTTAGCAAACTACGTACTTCCTGATTTAAAATTTGTTAGAAAACTGTTATCAGGTGCTAGTTCAGGTCTCAAGGACACAGCATAAAACAGCTAGTCCCACCACACAGATCAGGCATACAGCAAACGTTAATCTTCATTAATTCCTCTAACTCACAACTCCATACATTATAAATTGAAATACTAATTATCTCTTTTGAGCGACCAACAGATGTGCTGATGCTCCTTTGATTTCCTAACCTTTCTTTCTTCCCCATTTAATGCTGTATATTTAATATTGCACCCTTTGGTCAAAAATGGAAACTTCTAAGAAAAA
>JAOVYU010000024.1:5768798-5793043 GCA_025674565.1 Synodontis membranacea
TGTGTGTGTGTGTGTGTGTGTGTGTGTGTGTGTGTGGGAGGCAGGGAGGGGGGTTAGTTGATGGCTTTAGCAGTAGAATCCCTGCAGGTCTCACAGTGTCATCTCACAAATCCCACTCACCCTCCCAGTTTTCCCTGCTCTCTCACCACTCGGTCAACCTAATAACTGGCATGTTCAGTTTTCCTCCATGTTCCACATCTCCACCCCTCCCCCCCCCACCCCACTCTACACCACTCTTCATTTGAGCTCCTTCACCAAAACAGCATTGTTTGTTAGCCAGCATGGTCCTTTTTTTTTTCTCAGCGAGCGGTCTGAGTAGCCGCTTTAACCCAACTCTTCGGATCACCTCCTCTCCGCTTTATCGGTGTGACAGCTACATGAAAAGAAGGAGAGAAATCAAACTTCCGTGCCTCGTCTGATCAATTGGTGATGTAATTACATAATAATGAAAGGAGGCCTTTTTTTATGCTTGGCTGGGATGTGTGTTGCGGCAGGCAAATGGCTCATTGTCATGCTCACTTTATGCTGTTTAAATACTTTTACACCTATTCACGTACTGTTGAATGGCACAGGCAGACTTGTGTTACGCAAAAAAAAAGAAAGCACGGCATCAGGTAAGGTATATGTGTCGCAATTATCAGTCCTGACAATCTGGCTTTTGTTCTTAAAGTTAGTAAGGCTGTAATTGCTCAGAGCATCTTTTGTGCTGGAATTCACTTAACAGCTTAAGCCCAGACTTGTCAATTTAGTCATTCTGCTGGACGGATCTTTACTGAACAGTTCCTGACAGGCCACATTTTTGCCTTGCCCAGAATGACAGGATTGCAATGGAAGCTTCTTTTTTTTTTTCTTCTTTTCTTTTTCCCCATCATTATAGTGCACTAAACACAACATGATGTCATATATTTACTCAATAAACTCTGGCTTTCTACTTTACAAGCCCTTTCAGTTCAGGTATAGATTTCCGTGAATGTTGCAAAGACTTGGTGAAATATCTTGCATTCCTCAGAGACGCATCATATTTGAGCGTTTTAGCTTGCTCTGACGTGACCAGCGGATTTGGACAGAGCCTGCTCGTCCTGTGTTGCTGCTCTTTGTTGCCGTTGGCTGATGAGAACAGGCTGTTCTTCTGAGTGTTTGTGTTCCTGAGCATGTAGTGTGAATGTTAGGACTGCGCATGTGGGTGTTAGATAGCCCTCATGTTTACGCTCTAACCACTGAAACACATGCCGATTCCTTCCCCAAGACACAAAGACTAAAAGACTGATTTATCCTTCACTCGACCTGATTCATTCTACTTAAGACTCTTTCTCATATTTACTCAATTCTGTACAAGAATTCTTGAGGATATGATATCAATATCCCAACAGTTTACACATAGTTTTAGGAGAGAGAGAGATAGGATGGTAGCTGGTTGCATAGTAAAATAAATTTTTGTGTTGTAGTTTTATTTATCCTTCTCTCCTGTGTTAATTTATTTATGATTAAAGCAGAAAAGAATTGCAACACATTTGCACACATGCAACACAAAAAAATTACTTATGACGTACATCTAAGGACAGTTGAATTTATGCAAAATACGTGGAGAATGATCATAAAATTTGCAGTCAAAGATATTCGTAAGTGAAGCACATTTGTTTAATTAATTCTTTTAGAGATTTAGAGATAGAGAATTTGCAATATATATATAAACATATATTATATAATTATAATTAAATGGGATTTATTTCACAGTGTATAAGTGATGTATTTAAAAAAAAAAAGAAATTTTAATGAAATTTAACAACTACCCTCACACTTTCATAATTAGTAACATCCGTGTACACGGATTCCCTTTGCTATTATCAAATAGAAAAATGCTGGAATATTTCTTTCAATATTGCGAAGTGCCAAAGCCACCTGTAAGCTGCACATGAGAAAACCGAGCCCATGTGGCATACATGTGAATAGTGTCACGTCCTTGCTGGAATTTTCTTTGTGGAACACTTGAACGTTCCCACCGTTAGGACCTGTTCCTGACCACACATCACAGACATTAGTGGTTTCCACATACACACTCTTGCATGCATGGATGCACATACATACACACAGACACACACATACACACGCACACACACACACACACACACATTACGCACATTCTGGTTTGCTTTCACCCATTTCTATGCATTGTCTCTTCACACCACCCATGTGTGTTTTACACTTTTTAAACAGACAAACCTGAAGGAAATCTGAGAGAAATTCCTGGGGCCACGGATACTCCTGTAGGGATTTGGTGCAAAGAATCTGTAATCTGCACTTCAAACACGCTCCTAAATCAGTCCCAGGCCAGCAGCCCACAAGTACCCTAACTCTTGTTGCTCAGAGGCCTGCTGTCCAGTGGATCCTTTTTTTTGCTTTTGAAGAGCGAAATGAATACAGCCGGCACCTCTTCTTCACAATGACCTCATTTCTTTTCTGCTGTGCAAAAAAAAAAAAAAAAAAATGCCAGGCCTGCCGACGTGCTCTGATTACATCTGTTAAGTCATTAAAGTTCTGAAGCTCTGAGGGAAAGGGGCACGCCATGCTCTTCTGGATGAGTGGGGCATCTCACAGGCCTCCAACAACCCTAATGAGAGCGTCCAAAGCTGAATACGGCTCTGGAGGGGCCCTTGAGTAAACAGGCGGCACAGTAAAGTGTCTGTGTGAATGAGCATGGGGGTCATTAGCAGCGAGTGTGAATGGGGTTTAATTAGCCCTCACGGAGGTGCGCGCTACGCGGGATGGGGAGCTAACTGGGTGACGGAGAAAGAAAAGCTTTCTGCTCTCCTTCCCCCTTTTCTCATCAACTCACCGTCATGCAGGAGAGCTCATTAAGGCCCAGCGCGCTTGCAATTACGCTCCTAATTAAGGCTGGTGTTCAGACTCATTTGGGTGACCTGCCTGCCTGATCTCTGTAGCCGAAACGGCTGAACTCAGATCCAGAGCCGCAGTTTCGCCCCCATGCATGGAGCGCCTAATTAAGGCAAAAAGTAGGCTTGACTCAGAATCCACTTCTTCACATAGTGCCTCAGGGATCCAGTTTTAGGGCCGCTCACATTTCGTTTTGTTGCCGCGCAAACAGAAAATCCCCACTCAGTTGTAGAGTCAATAAATAAACAAAGAGAGAGAAAAGAGAGGGCAGAGGATTTAGCCGAGTGGGAATGAAACACGCAGGGTGGGATTGGAAGAGGAGGGGCAATGAAGAACAGCAAGGAGAAGGATTCAGAGAAGGGGATGAAGGGAGAAAAAGGGGAGAGATTTGGTGGTAGGGAGACAGATGGAGGGGGGTGATTGGTCATCACCAAGCCTTAGGACAGCTGTTCTTTGATATATTAGTGGACACAATGACCTAAACCCAGCCTGCAGCCACACAAAATAGGGACCCTGTTTTTTTTTAAAGGGGAGGGGTTGCCTGGCTTTTGGCCATTTGTGGACACAAATTAGCAGATTGGGGGTGGGTGGAGGGTGTTTCTAAAATTATGAGCATCTAGCAATGCATCTAGCTGTTTGGTGCAGCTTGCCACTTATCACCAACTACAAAGTGGTTCCTACAGATTCATCATCATCAAAGAATGTACATCCAGTCCCTCGTTCTGTTGCAAAGATAACGACACGATGTCATTTTATTCACATTTGCGACGACACTCAGTATGTGCAGCATGTAGGCCACACAGAATGGTTCTTTCTGATAGTGCTGTAGTTCTCAAAATAGGGTTCAAGGCACTGCACTGTAATATATCCATATCCTCCAGGTCTGCAGCTTCATTTTATTTATTTTTTTCCTCCCAAGTTACTATAAAATAGTCATGGCTATGGTCTCTTTATCCAGATTTTTTTTTTTTGATCGATAAGTTTACCAGTGTCAACTTAAAATGAATAAGAAAACGTAATAAATAAGACTATGTTTCAAAAATATGATACAAAAGACACATGTCTAGTTCTTATGGTTCAAGAATAATAATAAACAAATAAATAAATAATAAAAACACTTTATGGATTATGGCCATAAAGTAAAGCTGCGCTGTGATCATAATGCACTTTTTAACTGTAAGCAGTACCACGCTGAGAAACGTTTCAGTAGTGAACTTATCATTCTGTATTCATCTCAGTGTAGATATCTTACATCATGGTTCTGTGGTTCTAGTAGCTAATCAGAGTGGATCAGGAATGATCTAACATGCCTGCATGCACTTACTATGCGATACACAGAGGAGTGATAATGCCTTCAAAAGCTTAGAGATTACAGAGAGCTGGCAGCGAGATAGAGAGAGAGAGACAGAGGGAAAAAGAGAGAGAGAGAGAGAGAGAGAGAGAGAGAGAGAGAGAGAGATGTGAGGGGTTGGGTGGGGTGAGAGTGAGGATAGAGAAGCTCCTTCACTGCCACTTCAGTAGATAGGCTCCCTCCTCTGGGGATCGTGCATGGGCTGTGTGAATAGATGTGTGCATGTCCGGGAGGGCGCTGGGCAGCAGGTGTGAAAACTCGTAAGAGCCCTCCAACTCCTTCTGTTATTACATCTTTTTAGGGCCATGAAAAGAAAGAGCAGATGAGCTCCGGAGAGAAAGCGTGAACGCTGCCTAGGGATTGGGTTTCCCTTGATTGATCACATCGCTGTGACTAACGCATAGATTTATAATAATTTTCTTGGCAATGCTCAATTAGTCATGGCCTATAAGTAATGACGTTGTATTGTATGAGGTGCTTTTATTTGGACTTTGGAATTATTATCCAGCCTGCCTTAGAAGCCGTTGTTATTTATCCAAGAAATACATGTAAAAGAATCACACGTTCTCAACGTTACATGAAGAATGTAAATATCCTGAACTGAAATGCTTTATGGTTCTAGTCATTTCTGGTTAAACCCTACAGAGAAAAATTACATTTAGAAATTTCATTCCAGTTCCACTGAAAAATACTGCCTGTGTAAAAGTTACTTACTTACTATTTACAGATTTTGCAAGCATTGTATTAGATACGTGTTTATGCCTGCCTTTACTCTTAGCCTATGGCCATTTTTGCAGCCTTGTTTATTGAACCAGATTCTTATTTACCTAATGTGATCATTGTAGATAATCTCTTACAAGTTGTTAAAAAAAAAATTTTTTTTTTCAAAATTCTAAATTATTCTTATAATTTATGTGTCATAACACTTCTGCAGAACATCCAATTTTGGTCAAAACCCGGCATCTGGCACACAAAAAAATAACGTACATACTTAATCAAATCTGATTTCATTCAAATGTTTATGTGAATTTAAGCAAATAATGTCAGTATGATTCAAGTTGCAAGAAAGTATACTAAGGTATATATTCTACACTTGATCCTGACTCTAGTCTCATCATACGAGTTAGTTCTGAATTTGTTAGATTGTGACGTTAGACTGTGTTGGTTTGGATATAGCTGTAGCATAGTCCTCTATTTGGTGTCCTGTGTGGATTCTAGGTGTGACTGCATGGTGTCAATCCACCATAAAAGAATTAAACAAGATAGGCAAAATGATCAAATTGGATATTACCAACACAACCAGCACCAGCTTTATATTTTGATTAGATAAACAGTATAGGGGATTTTTTTTTTAATCGGTTTTAAACATGTCTTTTCATTTCGGTTAAAAAGCAGATTTGAAGAATATTTATACTTTCACTCCAGACTTTCCTTCATACTTAAAAGTCCTGTAGAGTCTTTTCTGCCTAAATCATTGATTCTCCAGCATTTGAACTGAATACAAATCAGCTAATGATTGGAACTCAGGCTCTTGTCTTATCTTTCGAGCCTTGAGATGATTAATTCATGTAAACAACCCAGCGTCCCTCTCCCTGTTCCTTGTTTTTCTCTCTTGCTGTTTGCATCTTATGCATATTTCTTGTAAACCCTCTTTGTATACTCTGTTGTAATTTGCAGGGAAAAAAAAAAAAGCTTTTGAGAAATGTTTTCCACAAGGAGAGCTCCGGACAGAGGGAAAATTTATCATGCCTCTTTATCATTTTCACTCAGATATGGGGGTGTGTTGAGGTTAAATATAATTTCGTATTGTTTAAAGACTGACAGATGGATAAAAAAAAAAAAAAAAAAATTGGTAAGAGATATAGGGTCTCCATCTTTAGGGTGGTTTATTAGGGCATGTGGGGGCAGGCGTGTGTGCATGATCCTGCTTGATTGGATTGATTCTTCCTTCTCGCACTCGGAGCAGCTCTCTCCACACTCTGCCAACTTTAATGGTCGCCTATCCCAGAAGGCATGTAGCATGTGAGTAGGTTTTGTTCCTAGAGACGGGAAAACAAAAGCAGTCAGAAAGAGAGAGAGAGAGAGAGAGAGAGAGAGATGGCCTGTGGATCCCATGGGAGCTGTGAAACGGCTTCTGGCCTGCTCTTCTCACATTACAGAAAACTGGGGTTGCTTGTACACACATGTTCTGCTGCAGGAGTTTATCGTTGCTCTGGGTTCAGAGAACAGGGGTTTAGTTTATCATGGTGGAAAATTGTTTACACTTACGAATTACACGTGTTATTCTTTTGACCGGGGTGGAATCTAATCCACGCCCTGAGCTGTTTGGAGATGTGACCAAGTCATTTTTCCACACAGCAGGGCAAATCTAATTATTCCTTAAATCTGATTTGAAACATTTTCCACAAATTACAAGTGACCGAATCTGATCCGTAGTTACATTTGCATATCAAAACGTACTTTAGTTGTTAAAGTAATTTCGTATGCATGCATTTGCTGAGTACCGCAGTGCAGGTAAATTTTTAGACAAAACTGATTACAATTTTTTCTTTTTTTTTTTTTTAAAGTAAGAGGAATAGGCCAACTTCTTTGCTTTCCTAACTTGAAAAATATGATTCTGATTTGAAAACACATGTGGCTAGAATTTGATTGAAAAAAAAAAACAAACAAAAAATCTGATTTATTTTCAATATCTGTTCCTGAGTTGGCAGAAAACATCTGCCTTTTACCAAACTGAAATGGTATGAACAGAGGGAGCTGTAACTAAACACAATAACTGGAGTTTGAGCAAGTACAAACGAATGCTACAAACAGGAGTTAGGTAATCAGGAAGCTGGCATACGAGAAATGATTCGCCAAGATGCCTAATATCAGTAATTGCAAAGTGCTCTGGTTTATTTTAAAAGGCGCATATTTCAACATCAGCGAATAGCCTTAAGTCTTCAGTCATTTCTCGAAGGCAAGACTTCTGCTTTACTAAAAATAGTAGCATTGACTTCAATCTAAAATCGGATGGCAGGTGGTTTGACTGTGGGGTTGTGGTTCACCCCCCCAACATATTCCACACTGAACTCTAATGCTGTCAACCACAAAACAGTGCTTTTGCACTATCTTCATCATACACTCCTTACAAAAAAAAGAGAGATGCAATACGAAGTGCACACACACCCCAAACTCCCTCAATAAATCCCAGAGCACCACAAAAGCTGTCGGTGGACCTCGGTTGAATAGATTAATAAGATTTCCATAATTAGGCAGGCCTCTGACAATAGGATCCCTCTCCTTTGTCTCAGAACCAACAGAATTGTCAGGCTAAGGGGACGTCTGCTGGACTGGCCATTGCAACAATGGACACAGAGACAGTAAGGCGGTCAGTGGAAACATCTGTCTCTCTGCCAGGCCTGGAGTCTTGTGCAGAGTGGCTGCGTCGGGCCCTCAGAATCTGCATCTTACAAAGCAGCGGCTGCAAGGGTCCATGTGGACAATAGGGCCTGGTGGCGAGGGAACCCTTTCTTAATCCAACTGCTACGCCTCTGTTTACTCACCAGCTTCCCATGTTGATTACAGCTACAGAGGGTGACATATAACCCAGAGCTGGTCATATGGATATCGCAGTGTTTGGAATGGCATACATCAAGCGAGCTTAAGTGTGTTTGTGCCTTTGTTAACAAAGCCAATCACACAGAGAGCTGTCGAGAGCGACCGAAGTCTGTTCCATTATGAAGACTGCTCTAGAGGACATTGCATAAGATTTTCTAAAAATGCTTTTTCTCAATGCATAGTTGCCAGAAATTAAATCGTAAATTTTCCTTAAATTATATGAATCAGTCAGTTTGGTGTCCAAGATTTGTCACAACTATCTACTATCAACTATCACAACTAAAAATGTAATGGCTATCCGGTTGGGTATACAGTTAAAATGGAGCCATTTTCAGGCACCACACTTTGCTGGAAACTGTGTATATTTCGTTTACATTAATTGTGTGAGCAGTTAGCTCTATGAAAAAAAATATTTAGCCTTCTAAAATCCACCATACTCCACTCACTGTTTGTTCTCAAGGGCCAGAATAAATGAATCTGCAGCACAGCTTTGATTAAATCATGAGTGTGCATTAAACCCCAGCCAGATTACGGCAGGATCCGTGCACATGCCGAGGTGTAATTGCGAGGTGCAGCTTGTGTCTGGTTCATTTAATGCTGGATGGAATAGTGTTCAGTGAGGTTAGAGGACAAAAGGGAGCTGTGTAGGTGCTAAGGATGAAGGTCAGTGCCTGGTCTTCATCCTACGCTTCATGGGAGCAGGAATATATCCTTCCATCCCAAATGGCTCATCCGTGAGATTGGGTGTGGGGAGGGGGTTGGAGTGGACAGCAGGCGCTCTGGCCGGAGTGCATATGTGAGTGTGCACGCATATGGGAGCCTGTGTGCACAACCTCGTGTATATTGATGGAGTGGACAGCAGTTTGGCTGCTCGGCCGAGTTCCTTAATGTCAAGCCTTGTCTGCACACATACACGTACGCACACACATGCACACATGCTCACGAACACACACTGGCCAGTGCGTCTGCTGTCCACTCTCTCTCCCTTCCCCTCCCTTCTGCAGGTTTTATGAGCTCCCCTGGGCTGCCATCCATCTCTGTCACACACTGGCCCCATTATTGGGCTCCGAACAGCTCTGCTCCTACCAGTCCGCAGATGGGAATGTCCTGCAGGACGTCTACTGTTTCTGCAGCCTGGACAGTGACCTCCAACTCCAAGCACCATATCCACTTCATGCTCTCTTTGTCCTTTTCTTATAGCTGGACATATATTTAAACACAGAACTTTTTTTTGCAATGTGGAAAGTTTGAGCTCTTTAGCATTAAATATGAAGCACAAGGTAATGCAATGGCCATCTGGACAGGAGAGTGAGAAAGAGGGAGAGAGAGAGAGCGAGAGAGAGAGAGAGAGAGAGAGAGAGGAAAGGGGGAGGGCAAAGTTTAGGAGAAAGCCTGAAGGAGAACGCAGCATATTAGCCTGAGGTTTGATTTAAATGGCAATAAAGCATGGGGTGCCCCACACATACTTGAAGAAGTATGAATAATGAATCATAACTTTCTATGAAAAAAAAAAAAAAATCTGCCTGTAATAAAGGCTCACAGACTTTATTCTTTTACCTCTACATTTTCCTGCTGTAGGTCTCACCTCAGGCCAGTTTGTGACAGTTCAATAATGCCAAGCTATGCAAGGAATTTCAAGCTAATACCTCTGCAAAGAGAAGCGAATCACCTTCCAATACAGGTTTCAGTGTGATTTATTTCAGCTTGCTGTAAATGCATACACCAAGAATCACATTGAGCGTATTGCACCATCGACAGTTTATAATAAATATGCATCCAAGGACAGACTTTGGATTTTCTCTGAGATGGCGTGGGGGGGGGGGGGAGGAGGAGGGCCCTACATTTGCAGAGAGAAATTTCTGTTTTGGTTTTCTCCCCAGTCATTACTCTATTGGTCTCTCTTTCATCCCTTCAGCATTAAGGCAGCGTAATGAATCACAGGGTCCAGAGCCGCAGATAGCCAGAGGAAAAGACATTCCACGCTCCCAGTGTTTCATGGGAAGCAGTCGATGAATAGCACAACTATTCTGTGCCGCTTTCCCATCCCCCCTTTTTTCTTTACATTCTCTCTCCTGCTCTGTCCTGGCTGCACAGGGCTTTTAGAGAATTGCTTTGTGGACAGGCCGATGTGGTGCAGGGGATGGACAGCAGGCGTTCAGTCAAACATACACTGGGTGATAACAATGGCTCCTCAGGGAGGACTGCAGATGCTAGCACATGGCAGCTATGCGCTCTAAGTGGGGAAAGAACAAGTCCACCCCTTTTACACTCAGGGGAATACAAAGATATTCTTTCTTTTTGTGTGTATTTGTGCAAGTTTGGCAAGTTTGTACATCAACTAGCAGTCACAAAAACCTGCAAAATTCTAGTACCTTATATGTAATACACCAGTATGCAGAACATGAATAGTTCATTATAGCTGAAATGTAGGGTTAAGCTTGGTCAACTACTTTGGGGCAAAGTAATGGGGCAGTAATGGAAAACCACCTTATACTGTAATATTAACATACTGAGCTGAGCTATAGCTTTCATTTGATTGAAAGTATTAAAATGTATTTCAAAAATTGCTTAAATGTAGTTAAATGTATTTTTGCATCAGACCTACCTAGCCAACATTTATGTCAAATGTGTTCTATATAATTTTGTCCCATGTTCCATATCATTTTGTTCTGAGTTGTGACATGGGTTATTTGTATCCAACAGGTCTGTTGAAGATGCACTGGAACCCGGAGCATGCCCAGCCCCTAAGCCAGTGGCCCGAGCAGCATTTGGATGTGTCCTCCACCACTTCCTCACCAGCCCACAAACCTGAGCTGTATTCGGCACGTGGCCGTGGCTCCTACAGCTACGCCTGGGCCAATGATGACATCTCGGCTCTCACCGCCTCCAACCTGCTTAAGCGTTATGCTGAAAAGTATTCAGGTGTGCTGGACTCAGCCTATGAGCGCCCTGCTGTGGGTGCCTACCCTGAGCCAGGTGCCTTTGGGGCTCTTAATGGAACCCAGAAGAGTGAACTGGAGCCCTGGCCCCTCTCACACAGCACTGATTCAACGTACTCTTTGGTTCCCCCCTCTACCCACGATGGTCTGAAGGTGGCGCCAGCACCAACAATGCCACCTGGCTCAGGCAGTGTCTCTGCAGGCAGCAGCAATCTGTCAGACTCAGGCTATAGTGGGAGCAGTTCATGCAGTGGTCCCCATTCCAGTGACTACCCACCAAGTTACAATGGTACCTATCTCTCATCAGGATACTGCCCCCAAGGCAGCTCAGCACTTCCCCCAGCCTCACTTCATGCGCTGCAGTCTGGCCCTACCCTCTTGCCCAGCTACACACCCTCTGCACCTGTCTATAACTACCCCCCTGCCACCTACCCCCACCAGACCAGCCTCGCGCCCACCTATAGCCACCCAACTCCCCCTTACCTTCCCTCTGGTATAGCTGCTCCAACCCCTATCACTTCACGGCCCACAGTGGTAGGAGGCAGCTACAGTTACCAGAACAGTAGCCTGGGCAGCTCGGAGACAGCAGGTTCACTGAAGAGGAAGGCATTTGAAATGGCCCCTGAAGAGGAAGAGGGGGACGGGAGTTCACGTTATAGGAAATATAGCTATGAAGCCTTAAAGTCTGGTGGAGACTCACCATACAGTATAGGTGACAAAGCAGAATGCAGAGGAAATGGGTTTGTTTCTACAAGTGCAGACCCACAGGCATTTAAGCCTAGCAAACCTGGGTCTCAACCAGGCATGGCAAGTGATGAGGTGGGAAAATACAGTGGCCTGAAGCCTCTCCTTTCACCAGCATATGGAACAGCTGGTGACTACAGCCCCCCAACAGCCATGACAGGAGAGAATGGAGGAGCCGAGCATGGCTTTCCACAGCAACAGCGTTCACTCAAGCACTCTGAGCCACTGAAAAGTACAGAGCAGCACCTGCTGGAGGTGGTAAACAATGAGCTACAAGACTGCACACTACCTCCACTGTGGTCTGAGCTAATCGGCCATACTCGTCTTAAAGCAGTTCTGGAAGAGGAGCTGCTGTGGCCAGCTCTGCGCTCTGACAGTTCTGTTCAACCTCCGCGAACTGTGCTACTGTTTGGTCCAAGAGGGGGTGGCAAAACCACACTGGTGCACTCAATGGCCACCCAGCTTGGGGCCACTTTCTACAAGCTAAGTGGCACCACGTTGGTAACCAAGTGGAAGGGAGAGGCTGAGCAGATTCTGGGCATGCTATTCTCAGTGGCTGCAGCACGCCAACCAGCGGTGGTGCTTCTGAGTGAGTTAGAGGCCTTTGAGGATGATGAGGGTCTCAAACAGCAGCTGCAGGCCCAGCTGGAGAAGGTACAGCGTGGCTTGGTGCTGGTGGTGTGTTCCACGCGCCACCCGGAGGTTCTGAAAGAGCCATTGCTGCGCTGCATGGCCAAGCGATACCATGTCAACCTGCCGGATGGAAGTGGGCGGAGGCAGCTGCTGCTGCAAGCTCTTGGGCCTCATGGCTGCAGTCTGAGTGAACAGGAGCTGGCTGCCGTGCTGCAGCGTTGTGATGGATTCTGTGCACGTGAGCTGCTGCAGCTAGCGCAGCAGGCCCTGGCTTCAGCATCAGCTTCAGGCACCGGCCAGATGCACAGCCTTGGTGCGCCCCTCTCCTCTCCAGCCTTCAAAGACTTCGAGAGCGCTTTCTGTAAAGTGCGACCCCATGGAGCTCCTAAAGAACTGGACACTTGTATTGAATGGAGCAAGGTGTATAGCCACTAAGAGACAGTTCAGCCACTGGAATCAGGACTGCTTATGTTTGTGCAGAGGTAGAAAGCCTCATGGATACTTTTTGGGTTTTTTTTCTTTTCTGTTTTCTTTTTGTAGATACATACTTTGCAGCCAAAAAGGGGGGTTATTTTGGGAGATTACATTTTACGGCGAAAAGGCTTTTTAGAATGAACACTTTCTTGTCTTGGAAACATGCCACGGTGTGCTGTTTTTCTACAAA
Organism: Synodontis membranacea; assembly: GCA_025674565.1. Classification (NCBI taxonomy): domain Eukaryota; kingdom Metazoa; phylum Chordata; class Actinopteri; order Siluriformes; family Mochokidae; genus Synodontis; species Synodontis membranacea. The sequence continues at coordinate 5,781,622 of JAOVYU010000024.1, forward strand.
TAAACATATACTTTATTTTTTTCCCCCAAAGAAATTTAATATTAGGCATTTATCAGTGGGGCAATTGCTAGTTGTTTTCTGATAACAAATCTGAAATATTTTCTGAAATTTCACTAGATGTCTGATCAGTCTTGATCCTGGGATTTCCTTACATTAATCATGCCCCATTAACTGCAATTCTCAGGATCCTATTTATTGCCTGTCTGCTCCAATGGCGTTATATATATTTTTTTTATTATTTTGATTTACTCTAAATTGATATTTTGGTGGTAAACTGCTTGGGACATTTTGGAGCAAATTAATTGTTTTTGACCAAAAATTATAAAAGGAGCAACTTATCGATTTTAAATGATATCTGCCCTATTGACAGCAATTTACCAAAAGGCAACCACCATTATGCAACCTGCTTGAAACCAACAATATTTTGCAAAACAAGTTCAATGTTAGACCGTGGTCATATCGTGTGCACTTTGTCAAAGCACGGTCTTTTCATGAAAAGTGTATGCATCGCTACCCAAATAGTATTAAGACATAGGAAGTAAAAGAGAAACAGAGAGACTGGCCCTTAAAGTCTGCACAATCTGCTCTGTACACTGTACAAACCAAACACGTGGAATATATAGTCCACCAATGTTAAACCCATAACCCCTAAACATGAGTTTCTGCAGTCCATCTCACATTCCTCATCCAGATTTCTGTTTTCTTGAGACAGTCTCTTTGGAGCCTGGAAATGCAAGAGCAAAAAGGTCTAATATTCTCTTTTGCTTACTATTTTTTTTTTTCTTAGTATATGTAGTCTTGTTTGAAATACTCAGGAAGAATTTCTTTACCTCAGAAATGATAACGAATGTATGTAACCTTAGGGTCTTAGTAGTGGATACTGAGGTGGTTCAGAGTTGTGTGTGTGTGTGTGTGTGTGTGTGTGTGTGAGAGAGAGAGAGAGAGAAAGAAAGAGAGAGTGGTCACAGACCTGTACACACACTGCAGCTGTGGTATTACCTCATACGAGAAAACTTGAAAATGCTACAAAGACTAACGTTGAATGTAATTCAGGTATTTCAGGGGATATCTGATGCCATAAAAATCCACAATTTTTTGAATATATATATATATACATATTTCCTTCATCCTTTCCATTTATTTTGGATGTAGATTTTGATGGGGAGATGATTGTCTTCATGAAACGTTCTTGTAGATGGCAGGCCGGATGCTTGATTTTGTTGGACAAACTGTTCAGAACTAGATCGTCTTTACATAAATCCTGATAAATTTGATTTTAATGAATACATATGCTTTATAGACTTTATAAACATGATACATACATAATGCATTCTAACTCTTCAGATCATAGACACCAGCCCAAAGATTAACCAGAGCAGATTTGCATTTAACTGGCAGCTAATCATGTCAAATAATCGATTGTGTCATGCAGTCTCTTGTACACACACTGCAGACAACATTCTACATGTAGACAATCCAGAAGCTTCTACCAATGTTAGTGATTTTGGCTTTTACTTCAAATGCTACTGACTGCGCCAGTGCCATTGTTTTGAAAAGTTACACCAAGGGATCGTATAGAGCTTGTTGTTCACTCCTTCCTTTCCATTCTCTCTCTCTTTTTTTTTTTTTCTCCATTTGGTCATCCTCCTAATTGAACCCTATAGCACCAGTGGCTTCTGACATGACACAGATCTGGGTCAGTCGTGATGATCTTCTTCATGCACGTTGGTCCAGACTCATTTTTAAGTACAAAACCCAACAGTCTTGCACTCTGACTACACATGTTGTAGTGTAGACGCAATACAGAGCACTGCCCACTTCTAGTCCACTTCTAGTCCCAAATTCTAAGAGACTATGTTTTATATAAGACTCGTGAGATTTGTATCCCTTTTGTTCCAAATATGAGCATACCAAATCTTCGATTTCCAAAGGTATACAGGCATGTTCAGTTAGCAGTTTGTTCAACAAAATTGGCATTCATTAGCTGTTTTGAAACTTATAGTACAGTAACTTTGATCTAGGTTCTTGTTCTTGTACATTTTCTGTAACCATTTCTACCTCATTTTTTTTGCAACATATTGTACATGAAAGTATTTATTTCATGTCTTTTTTGATGTCTGTTTTGAAAATGATAATGTTCTTGAACTGTAATGGTCTACCTCAAAAAAGGCTGTATTTTAAGAGAAAATATCACACATTATTAAAGAGAATATGTCAACCTTTTGACCCGGGTTTATTTCTCACGCTGTGTGTGGTTTAAGGAGCTTACATGACTGCATTTGGCAGGCTACCAAGATAGGTGGCCTGACCTTTGTCAGCACTTCTGTCCTTAACTGGCCTCGGTGTACGTGGCAAAAAAAAAAAAAAAAAAAAATCCATCTAGATTTATTACCAAAAGATTTACAAAAAAAAAACAAACAAACAAAAAAAAAACGTGGGTGAGTTTCAGGAGATGCAGTCATTTGATTGGGTCATTTGATTGCTACAGGGCTGTACTAAATAAATAATAGGTAAAGAAAATGTCTAGTATAATAAATCCAGCTCTTCTTTTGGCAAGACTAGGCAGTCCGTGGAAAAATAAAAGCATTTATCTGTACCACAGTAAGTAGATTCCAGCTTATAGAAGAAATTCTATACTGTGTAGAAATGGCTTGTTATACACTACTGGAAATACTAATAGATGTTTAAACCATTATTGGGCAGTGCTGAGGTAAAATTATGGGTCATTAATTATTAAAAATAAATGGTATAGGACTTTGAAGGTGCCAGCTTTTTCATAATTGTAACGGTTCTCCATCTGATGAAAAAGGAAATTGCCAGCAAAATGAGTCACAACAACCAACAGCCAAGCAGCATGTTATTATACAACGTCAAAATGCTGCACATGTAAATTACCATGAAACAGGATTGTCAGTTGTTGGCCAACTCTGAGTTTGCCTTTTGTGGTTCATGTCCAGACGACACACTGACATTTTCCTGAATGACGATAGGTTACCTAGGGCCAAATCTGTGTGTGAAGTGTTTGACAAGCAGCGGAACACAATTCCATAGAAAATGTCCCCACTAAATAATCCTGTTTGGTCTCCGGGAAATTTAGTCCAAGGAACCTTCCCAAGGGATTAATAAAGTCTTATCTATCTTTCTCTCTCTCTCTCTCTCTATCTCTCTATCTATCTATCTATCTATCTATCTATCTATCTATCTTATCAGTTGCCAAACTCTTGGACTGCTGCTAATGTACTGGTAGAAATGAAAGTTTCTGAATTACTACGACTAATGCCATATCACAGACATGTAACACAATAGTAAGGCAAATCTCAAACATATGTTGTACAAATAAACTGTCTGCCAGTTTGACCAGCTGAGCCAGTAATTTGAGAGATGGTAGCATGCCAAGCCAAACTGGGTTATTCAGCAGGCTTGGCATTGTTATCAGAGCAAGGGAGTGTGTAACCACAAGAAATGACACATTACTAACATTCTGTCATAAACGGACTAGTTCATTCACCTCGTGCAGGCTGTGAAGAGAGAAAATCAGCCAGTCTCTGTATAATGAGACTTACTCTCATTACTTACTTTCTCAGCGTTTTAAGTCGGTGTTAAGGGCCGTTTTCACTGACTATTTCAGAAGTATTCAAGGTAAGACTTTCCTCATCATATCCTGTACCAGTAAATGATTTAAAACAGAGGTTCTAGAAGTGGGGTCTGGGGACACCGAGTGGGTGTGTGATTATGGAAACTACAACCTACCATTATGATTATAAGCAATGCTAGGTATTTATTATTACATTTTTATAGCTATTAGGCTGTTTGACTGCTCAGTTCAATTGAACAGATTGAATCCAGACCTTGAAAAGTTGTCAGCCTATAAATAAATTCACCTTGGACCTACTACTGGAGGAAAGATCAGGTATAACAACCCAAATAAACAAAATACTACTGAACACATTTAAATAAGTGATCATGAAATACATTTACTGGAAATTGAATTGGAACTCATTATATACGTAAATTGCTTCTGGAAACAATCAGTTTCAGAGTCATAGTTCTCAATCGTTGTCACTTATTTTAAAGAGATAATGATGTCATTTTATTAGCATAATTTTGAAATTGTAATATCATGCAGTAGCTGAGATTACATCTGTACAGGTTTTAATGAGCACTGTGGTTTAGGAAGGGCCACTGAGGTTGTCTTGTTTTTCAGAAATTTTCAGGATACAAATTTTTAGTTTGCAAAAAGACATAAAACCAGGACATTTAATTCTCTGCATATATTTTCATAGATGCCTACATCCGCATGTATATAGGTCTATATATAATAACATTAAAATTATTTTGGAGAATTAAATTATTATTTTTTTTAATCTGCAGGAATTTAGGAACCTTTAGGAACCTTTTTTTTCTTATGTATTTCCAAAACTATTACATGAAACTAAATTTAAATTAATTTCTGAAGTAAGAAACACTGAATACCCACTACACCATAACTCTGATTGCTATGGTAACCATATGTGCCAGTGCATTATGATAGATATCTGACCGGTACAGCATGAACTCGACCTTTTTGGTCTTCTGAGCTGATTTATATGACTATGCACTCAGCATTTTTCAGATGAAATCACAGTTGACTGAAGTGTAGGGAAGGAATTATATCAGCATTTAAAAGCATACTACAAGAGAGGAAAAGGGAAAGAAACCAATGGGAGTCATAAAGTATCAGGTTATTTTGTGTCTAAAAAATAGATTTGTGTCTAAAAAATTTAGTTACTCTGTTACACTGTATATACTTTCATTATGCCTACTTTTTATGAGAGAGTCGCTTAGTAGCTTCTTATTTGCTCTCGATATCTAATTCTTTTATATACTCTTTAATCATGCAGAATAAATTCAATATTTTATGCCTTTTTGGATAATTAAGCAAATGAATTTAAGCCTTTTACCTAGAGTTCATTAGATTTTGGCATATGCCATAACATTTTTTTCTACAGTAGTAAAATAGGAACTCATGAAAATGTACTTAAATATTAGTAACAGGTCATAATGAGCTAGGAACACATTCATAAAGCATTATACACATGGTTATCATTACTTATAAAATGTTTTAGAGTTCATAGCTGCCTTTAGTATGTATTAAGAAAGGTTAACGTGATATATTACTCATCGTAATACATTATAAAGCCACTACAAAAGAAAGCGTAATATACAGTGCATTATGAAACCTGTTTTTTTTTTTCTTCAATAAATCAGTTATGTGTCATGTCAATAATATTACCACAAACATGTTGGCACTGTCTGTGATTAAACATAATTCACTAATTAGCTGGCACAGAACTGATTTGGTATTGGGGTATTGGTTGTAAACTTATTATAAAGCATTAGCAATTACTGAATTAATTAGATGTACAGTATACTATATAATGCCTTAAGGGAGCATTATAGCAAGTTATAAATGTATTCATAGGTCGTTTATGCATGGGCTTCATTGAAAGTGTTACAAGCTGGAAAATTTTATTACATACCGGGTAGTAAGGAACATTTTGGTACAGAAATTATTATTTTTTTAAAGATAAGCATTTTATGTGTCTATGCTTTGCAGCTTTGTTTCACTGCCTTCTGACAGTGTTTGTACACGTAGATTGTCATTCAGACTAGCTGTTTGGAAATTTAGACCCTGAGAGGCAAGAAACTGATACAAAGTCCAACCGTGCCATTTTCCCACCAATAATAAAGCGCTGCCAGAAAACCCATCTCTGCCCACATGTCTCCTTAGTGCTGCTTTGTCTCTAGCTCTACATTGTCCTGTCTAGCCTTGATACTGACAAGGTTGACATCAGAGGAGAGCCCTGACATCGGGTGAGTTAGGGCTGCCAGCTGGGAGCAATCAAGTCTATTTTGAAGTCAGGGACATACGGACCCCCAGGGCCAAAGCTGTAACTAGCCTAACCTGTAGACCCTTCTCCCCCCAAAACCTCTAGTTACCCAGCCTAGCGCTATTGATTCCAGATGTGCTATCCCCTCCGTAAAGCGACTTTACCTAAAGGGACCCTGAAATAATCACAGCTTCACAAGCGCTGATGAAGGAGCCAAAGTATGTAGCGGAGCCAACTTTAACATAAATAAGCCTACTTCTGCTCACTTCATTAGTGTGGTAAAGGATCCCAAATGGTCAATTAATCCTAAAGCATGGTTTATGGTCGACCAAAATATCTTTCCACAAATTTTCCTGTGTTCAAAAGTCATTATTCATATAATTGATTATTTATTTATTGTACATACCAAAGTAAAGAATTTCTAAAGGATTAGGATTTGTAGATTTTTTTTTTTTTTAATGAACAGCCCCATGATGTCCAGCAAACATATTCATAATGGGCAAAAATAAAACCTGTGTCCCTACTAAGGTATGCAGTTACACATCTTGATAAAATCTAATGTTTACCAACTGTGTAACTTGACATGGGATCCTGTCACAGTCCATCAGTGAGAGATTGATCAGGTTAACCACTGGTTTTGTTTAAGTTTGCTTGGGACACGAAAAACAATCTCATGAAGGTTGCGTTTGGTTCTGATGACCTATCACAACACGCAGGCCAAAGTCATCATGATGCTATCAGGAAATGAGCAGTGATATGAGGAATGCCCTCAAATGGACCTCTTCAACCTTATACCCCCCACCAAAACACACACGCACACAATTTTACTTAACACACAATTTTACTTAACACACAATTATATTTATTTATTTGCATTTTTTTTTTTTTTTTTTTTTTACAGAAAAATTGGAAAAATCTATCTCTAAAATCAACATGATTTACAATAACCTGTTACATCATTTTCATTTCTGGTTCTTTCAAAGATCTTAGAGATCACATGAAACATTTTTTTAGCCAGTTTTATAGACTAAAGGCTTGTATTTCTTGGACTTTCCCACACTTTTTACAGATGACCTGACTGAAAGCTCTGTGCACCAGATGTAGGCAGTGGATGATTCATCTAATTTCACATCATCCGATAAATTAGTCCCAAACTTTAAAGGTCAGTGAGCCTGCACACCTTTTTAGGTAAATAGATCCATTCAAGCCATTAAAGCTTTTTTTTTAATTCCCAAACTTTTCACCCATAGATCTCTAATCATGTTCACTGTGATAAAATATTGATTGAAAACAATGTGTTGTTAACAGCACCTTTCCCAGGTTGATAAAATCAAGTTAGATTTTAGGGTTATGGTTATGGTTGGGGTAGGGTTTTATGTTTACTTTCTTTTTTATTGAGTTTTAAATTTGGAAATAAATTAACTGTGTGTGGCAGAGTCCGAGCACCCTCTCAACCAGTACCCTCAGTGTCCTCGCCAAGTTTTCACTGAGCACACTAAATCATCTTGTTAAACCCACTTTAGGTAATGAGCCACATTACACTTAATCCAATGTCAAATGGGCTGGACCAAAAAATATCAATATAGTGACCAATATCACACATATAAAACTGCAAAGTATTCACTGTCTTGATATACAGTGATGTCCAAAATTTTCAGACCACGTTGAAATTATTATTACTATTTATTTTTTCATTTAAAATTGGAAAGAAATGAAAGGTGTGGAACTTAGAAATATTTAAAACAAAAAAAGTAAATGTTCAACATTTTGAATATTTAACAGAAGCATTTTCACTAGCCTTCTGTGACATTTGGGCCTTACTGTATAAGTACGTAAGTAAGTAAGTAAGTAAGTAAATAAATAAATACTAGTCTGGGGAGAGAGAGAGAGAGAGAGAGAGAGAGAGAGAGAGAGAGAGAGAGAGAGAATTCATCCCATTGTAGTGAAAGTGTCAGTAGCTAAGGTCATGGATTTTATTGCTCTTTTTCCTCCCTCAAGTTATATATAACAGAGACCATGTATTTTTTTTCAATATCTGGTTTCCATTTCAGTTCACACGCTGAATTTAATTTAGAAAAAGGATTCTCAATGTATTTGGCGTTCTGGATTATTGCCGAGGAAAGCACCTCACATTTCCACAGTCCTGGAGCCATGATCTTTATCTAGGGTTACCGCCTGTCTGTCTGTGTTTGTGTGCTCGCCCTGTTTTTGTGTTTGCGTTACCTCCAGGTACTGTTGACCAACATGCACGTAGGTGAATCGGTCCGATTAAAACCGCCTACAGGTGTGAATGTGTCTGTGGGCTTGCCTTCATGTCCCTGCACTGGACTGGTGTCACATCCAGGGTAAATTCTCTAAGCTTGCTTCCAGTGTCGCTGAGATCCCCCGTAGTCCTGACCACGATAACGTGCTTGGTGAAAAATTATATAAGTATTATTATAATAGAGGGTAGATAGTAGATAGCATGACTGAAAAAATAGCAGTTCCATCGTGGACCCCAGTTTGAGAGCCATGCATCTACACGACCAAACCTTTAGTCATCGAGACCTCTTATAACACGTGGTGATCTGCTGCCCTCTGTTGGAAATGACAGCATGTTGCACCTGGGATCATACACCTGATCCTATTGGGGTTGGGGGGATTTTTTTTCGTTCACTTGGGTTTTTACGATCATTGAGGGTGCAAATTTAACACACACTTATTTCTGTAGGGTCAGGGTGGACTGTGAACAACCGTAAAAAAGGACCTTCTAAATTATAAACTGTAAACATGTTTCACTTCTGTCATCTCTGAATTGTTTTCTGTAAAAAAAAAAAAAAAAGAACAAGAATAAAAGAGTTAAAGAAAGAGAGAGAGAGAGAGAGAAAGAGAGAGAGAGAGAGAGAGAGAGAGAGAGAGAGAGTGAACGGTACGTTTTCTCTTAGTCGGAAGTGGGCATTTCCGACAGCAAAAGAAGAGTGAAAAAAAACCCGGAAATGTTTCGAAACAAACCTCTTACTGGAAATGGTTCCGTCTTCGAGCCGAAATGACGGTTTCTCGCTCCGCCCACACGATGACGTCAGAGCGGCGCCTTTACGTGCTAATATTAAACACATTACGGTAATGTCACTGTACGGCATTTTACAGTAGAGCTCCGTTTATCTTGGAGCGCCGAATCAGCTCAAACTACGGCTGGTGTTATTTCCTGAATAAATACAGAATAAATTTAGAATGTTATGCAGAATATAAACATAAAAGTGCTTTTGTCTGAATGTTAAAACCTACTGGGACGTAAACAATTTCTTAAGAAGACAATAATTGTTTTATAGGTCTGAGTAACTTACAGATGATTAACATATTCAGTTATGGCTTGTACAACGGATTAAAACAACAACAAACAACAACAACAATAAACAATAAACAAAAAAAAACTAGATATTCAGTTTAGTCCTGCCTACATGGTGTGTGTGTGTGTGTGTGTGTGTGTTCTTGTATGTGCTACTGACAGGAAAGTGAAAGTAGAGCCTAGTTGGGAAGGGAAACAACACCACACACACACACACACACTCACACACACACCGCATACACGGAAGGAGCCACACACTTCTTATTTCTCTTATATGCTTTTAAGAGCTGGCGACAACGTAAGGTAAGTTGAAGCAGGACCCCATTATTTTCTCTCTCTTTTCTCCTTTGATCTTTGGCATTTCCGCGGTCACTCTGTACAGTAAAAAAAAAACAAAAAAAAAAACAGACTCGTTACAAAAAAAAAAAAAAAAAAAAAGATAAAACACGGAGTCACCGACGCACTTCTTAGGCTCGACTTGTTTTTAGAAGAGCGATGACACCGGGGAAAAAAAAATCGCTACAAAGTCAATCAGCTCGATTGTTACAATGTATCGCTGTTCTATAAGTTCCGATTGTTTACATTGTAGCGGCTCTTTTACTTTAATGTGGATGACGCTACGAGAAAGAGCAGGCCTAGAAAAGAAGAGAAGAGAAGAGAAGAGAAGAGAGCAGGCCGTTTTTAGGAATCATCTCTCTCTGGTTTTTTGGTGAAGTGGAAACCTGTTGGATGTTGACTGATATTTAGACAACGTTTTTTTTTTTTTTAGTGTCACTAGACTTTAGGTGGTGGTGTGTAGTAATTTGTGACTGCTTAGTTATAATCATGAAACAAAATCGGGTTTTTTTTTTTTTTTTTCCTTTTTTTTTTCCTTTTTTTTTTTTTTTTTTTAGAGAAACTGACAGCCCTGGTTACTTTCTGTTCCCTTCTCGACTACATGTGCTGTAGTTTGTCTGTGTTTCTCTCTGAGGCCCACCCAGCTTTTATACAGGATCTGCTGCTTAAGGACTGCACACCTCCAGGGTGTTGTTCAGTACGTTATAAAACACACTGGAGTATTGAACGCTGCATGAGAAGGCTACCTGAATTGAATGGTCATTTTATACATCAGTGGACGACGTGAAGGCACAAGGCCTGAGGGCTTTAACTGGACTAGAGGTCAATTTGTTAAGTGTATTTTAGAGTTAGTGGTTAAGGGAAATCACCTTTAAGGCCAAATGACTGACCAACATCCTATAAAGGTCACAAGAACTTAAGCAGAAATGAAGTGGGCTGGTGTCAGAAACTGTACATTCCAACCCGACAGTTTCTGTGTGTCATGTCAGAAGCACTGAGTTTTGGGGAAAGTATTGGCAGTATGTATATTTATAATCTGATTTCGCTCTCGGACGTTAGTCGTTTCTGTAATAGCAACGTCTCGGGTGTGATACGATACCTGTCCACGTTAATGTTGAGTAACGTTAGGATTTCAGCGCAGGCAGACACGTACTGTAAAGCACCGGTTTGGCAACTTACTAGAATATCGATGGATCAGAACTACCTGCTCGTAGTCTTTAGTCCGTTTATTAGAACTACTGTATACTTTCTTCCATCAGCGTCCGTCTTTGTGGAATTTATTCGACAGAAACCTGAGGAAAAAGGTGGTTTGGTTTGACTAAGAATGAACTTTTTGTGTGTGTGTGTGTGATGTCATCACTATCTTTGGAGCATCACATTTCATGAACAGTAGTGTGCAGAAGTCTTGGGCACATGCCAAGGAGTGCTGCAGAGCAAATGTGCCTTATAATGACAAAATGAAATGATTCTACATAAGTAAATAAATAAAAAAACACTATAAAAGCATTACATAATAATAATAAATGAAACAAAGGCAGTATTTGGTGTGACGACCAGTCGCTTTAAAAATAATTGTCCCAACGAAATGAGCCGGTAAGTTTTCCTGAGCGTCTTGGAGAATGGGCCACGGTTCCTCCGGACACATTGACTGTTGCACTTGCTTCTTATTTTTGCATGGTCTCTTAAGGAATATTTTTTGTGTGTTAATTTTGTGTGTTAATTATGTTTCATACTGACCTGATAATATCGCACTCATAAATGAAAAAATCGATAAAAAGCTCCTACTAAAGAAATATTGTGCCTAACATTTTTTTTTTTTTTTGCACAGTACTGTACCATCACACAGTCAAATCCCTAAATCTACTTTTACACATTGCATGTTGATTCAAGA
>JAOVYU010000024.1:5933246-5946826 GCA_025674565.1 Synodontis membranacea
ATTTCCCTCCAGATATTCTTTAAGAATGTCTTTGACAAAATAAAGAATGTATTGAAATGATTCTCATGTATACAGTGCAAAGGTCATTTAAAGGAATGCATTTTAAGTACAATTACATGCAGCACCAGCTGTGTTAACACAAGTTCATCATGAGTGGGAGGACCGTGTGTGTTTACAGAGAAACAGCTATCATATAGATGATGTTTTTAAATAAAGTTACATTTTAATAAGAATAGTTAACTTTCCCTGTACATGGAGACCTTTCATACACCTTGTATTTTCTATTCTCTTTATACCCAGATAACACTGATGATGCCGAACGGCAATGGAAGGCAGAGTTCCACCGCTGGAGCTCCTACATGATGCATTGGAAGAGCCAGTTTGACCACTACAGCAAGCAGGAGCGTTGTACAGACCTGTAGATAGGCCTACAGAGAATGGGAGGCACAGAGAGAATGAAGGAAAATAAAAATCAGAGAAGAGTGATGACCATATTACTCTATAGTCTCAGGAGCCCTCTGAAAGAATGTCAATCGTTCTCTGAGCCACTGTAGATTATGCCCTTTATTGATGGGTTCCTCTGAGTTGGTAGAAGATTTAATTTAGGAAGGTTACAATTATAAAGTATCTTTGCCACCTGTATATTGTTCACAATTGTATAATTTTTGCATTTAAATACTATTATTATTGCCATACTCAGTTGTTTGGCAGTGTTGCATGTTAATTGCAGGAAGAGAGTATTAATACTTACGGTCATTGTTGAGGTTGTATGAGAGAAAATGTTAAAGGTATTATATTACCTCTGATAATTGTGTCTTTGTATGTCAGTATAACTGATGCTTAGAAACCCTCATTCACACTTGTCCTCAGGATCCCACATTTCCCTTTTTAAGGGTTTGGTTTGCTTAATCTACAATTGCTGCTTGACCATGTGCACATTTGTCTATATTCCTTATCTATCATGTCAGTCCTCTCCACTGTTTAAATGTTGTGTGGCCTATGGTTGTCTGCAGTTGTCTGCTGTCTCTATGTGGGCCAGGTCAATTCTTTGATATCACATTTAAAAAAAAGAAAAAAAAAAAAAAATCATGAGCCATTTCAGTCCATGCTCCATGTGCTGGCTCTATTCTGCACTGATGTGTTTGTTCTGGCTGCCAGAAACGTGTGTATGCCAGTTCTGTGTATTATACTGATATGTATAGCATTTTTCAGCTTGAAACCTATTGCATGCATACTGGTGCTCACAGCATGTCCCACCTCTATTTATTTGTGTTTGTGAGGGTGTGCAAGCTAAAAGGCGACTGTGTAAGAGTATATCCGAATTTGAGCGCATCCATGGGTCAGTATTCATTATCTCCTGTCTATATGTAGCACACTACTTGTGAAAGTCACCTCCACTTTCATTATATTTACCCGGGCATTTGTGCATGTGTTCAAGAGCTAAAGAGAGAGGTCTGTAACTACTGTGTCATGCCTGTGTGCCAAAGAGTCAATAACGTTTTTTTTTTTTTTTTTTTTTTTTTTCCTTCCACTACTGGCTCCCCTCCCAGTAGGAAAGAATTTTCATTACGGTAATGGAAGGAGTATAATTTAGTTAGTGCTCATTTGAAATGATGGCCTGCTGTGTCAGCCATCTTAACCCCAACTCCACCATCACTCTGCTTATACATTCAGTGGATGATGCAGGAAAGCAGAGTATTTAAATGGGAGTGCTCAGAGAGGAGAGTCAGCTAGACTTTATACTCTACTCATTCTTATGGTTTAGCATGTACATTTTCCTTTGAGTATTTTTTGTTGCATGCTTGCACCAATTATGAAAGTTAGAACACTACAAAGAGTGTTTTCAGTTTGCTGAATGTGGTTTAATCCCTTTGTAGTATATTTATTATATGCTTTTTTTTGGACATTATTTTCTGATCATGAACCACTTTCCTTACCCTTATGTTCTGACCGTGTCTGTCTCACTATATTTGTGCATTTTAACATGTGGTTCTTTGGGTGCTTTCTGCGAGTTACACCACTGATTTACTCTCATTATTTCAGTAACATGTATCTCCACATAAGCTATAACATTGTGGAACAGCAGGCCTTCCAGCAAGTGTTAGGATTAGCTGTAATTATCTGTAACCTCAATAGTTGACAGGACAAGGGCATTTTTTTTTTCTTGAAAAGATGTAATTTTGAAAATGAAATAATCAAATGCTGTCTTAAATTATTTAGGTGTGAGATAAGTGAAATAAACGCATGTGCCAGCATTGTGGCTGGGGGAACGTGCTTCTCTGTTGCTGCTTTTGCATCTTTTGCTCAATGACAATTTGTCCTTATCTCCTCTGTCCAGTGAAATCACCTGTGCATGTCCTAAATCTCCTCCCTTATGTAATTCTGTACTCAGAACTTTGACTGATATCCCCTGTAACAATAAACCAGTGCTGATGTATATTATATTATAAATCTATATTATTTTTCCCTTTGAATGCACTAGTATGTTATCACATCCAGCCAAAGATCATTTAATTATACTACAAGCCTGAACATAAGTATGACAGAGAAGTCGACTTGAATTAGTTAGGATTTCAATGCCAAAGATTTAGTTCCCATTAGGTTCAGGATAATTCATTTAGCAACCAGGTGACTGCTGAGAGAATCTTTTTTCTCTGCATTGTTACGTAAAAGTTTTTGCATCCTTAAATGTTTTATTTGGACCAATTTGCATCTACAAGCTTTAGTATTTTTTTTTTTCTTTTTTTCAACTACGGTGCTTCACATACTTGAAGCCGATGTTAAAACAATGTCACATATTAAAGTAACAATAATAATGCATGGCCTCTTTGCATGGTAGAAAGATAAAAGTAATGGACCTTTCTTGCTTTACTGGGTCATTTCCTCGTAAAATTCAGATATTGTATATATTTATGTCTATGTTATTATATAATTTATTGGGGAACTGGAGAGTTCTGCTAACTTAAATTCTTACCTAGGTGATTCTGAGACAAAGACAATGACTGAGATCTTATCACTGCTGTATCCTCTCTGTGGATGTGCTAAATAAATATAGGTTTATGCTTTCTGGTTGTAGATCCAGTTGTGTGGTAATTTTAGAACATTAATAAATTATAGTGAGCAGGAAGATGGCCTGGGCAGCCAGCAGGGCAGTAGCAGGGCAGGAGGTGATGTGTGTCATTGCGTGTGTGCGTTTTGTGACCAGATCGGCAGTGCAGTAAGAGGATGTGATAGGTGCTCCTCTCTGTGGGAAAATGTGGTGACCCTCTGATGCCAGTGCCAACTTCACCACAGAGAGCAGTGGCAGGTTGGCAGAGATCAGCTGACAGAAGGTTTCACCCAGGAGCTGGGAAAAGCCCTGTGGCTCTCAATCCAGCTCTCAATATGACCATTCAGACCAGGGGTGGAGGGAGTGTGTGTGTATGTGTGTGTGTGTCTGTATTTGTGTACATGTGGTTATATGTGTTTGTTCATATGTGAAAGTGTGCTGAATAGCCCTATTCGGATGGCATGGGTTTCTCAGGTTGATATAATCTGTAATATAATATTTGTATGCCTCTTTTGTGAAAACATTTGATTCCAGGCGACCGTGAATTAATGTTGGATGACCGAGTTTTACAGCACATTTTATTTCCTTCACAGTAAAATCCAGTGTTGATTGTTGAAGTGTTAAATTAACACAGAGAGCATTCGTTGGAGCCCAACTGGACATATATAAGCACTGCATGGTGTTAATTCATCACTCTGGGTGTTAATTCAACACTGAGGATTTTACTGTGCATGGAAACATGGTAATATTATCACATTGATTATAAATACTATAAGGTCACTTGGAGAGCGCAGACTTCCACCAAGACCAATAATTGACTCTTCCACCACAACCACAACCACTTATATATGTCTAGATATTTTTGCAATGGGGTCATCGTATTTCTACACTATTTCTTGTCACTAATGAACTTTACTGCCATCTACTGAATTTTAAGTATTTGATGGCCAAATCTCGTCATATCTCGCAACATTAGCAAAAGTGAAACTTCTTTCATGGAGCTGCCCCTTGACTTGTCCCCCCACCCTGTGACTTGACTTGATGCCAGTCTGGTCTTGGGAACTACTTGAGAACGTGCCTGAGAGATCAGGCAGGGGTATAGGGCTGTAAGATAGATAATGCAGGGCAAGAGGTAATCCTTTAGTGAGTGACCAAAATATGAGAGTGAGATTTTAGTAAGAGTAAACTTTCAGTCCTGCCAAGGTTTAATTTAAGGAACTTTGTGTCTATCCATGCTTTAATGCCATGTAATCATGAATACATTCAGTTAAAAAGGTTGGAGGAAGAGCTGTGGTAGACATCGTACTGAAATAACTTTTGGAGAGGGTTGTCTGAGCAACTATGAAAGCGAACACCATGTCTGTGAATGATCTGGCCAAGGAGAAGCAAATACATGGTTAAAAGAAGGGGCCCAATTACTGATCCTTGAAGGATGCCTTATAGGAACGGTCGCAGCAGAGGATAAACTGCAATCATGATATTGCAGCATGAAAACAAAGTGAAGCTTTATAGCTTTCATTACGATGTTCAATTGAATCAGTGTATGCGATTACATGTCTTTCCTTTTAATGGTCGACCAATGAGGGTTGAAAGATTTCTTTTGATGACCCTTTCCCAAGGTATCCATTAATAGGGACTGCTTGAAGTGTGTCTGCACATAGAAGACTAAACACATGTACAGTAGAAGCATGTACAAGTGGTTGAAAAACATTTTACAACACAAAGGATCAAATTGCAGAAATGTCTAATTGGGAAGAATTAAATGACCAATAGGTTTGTTGGACTGGAATTTTCTCCGGGGAGGACAGAGAAATACACCAACTCTCCTTATCTGGACAAAAAAAAAAAAGATGACTGAGTAGCACCTCTAAAGAATCAACGGCCCATGTAGAATTTATCCTATCCGAATAGGGCTCTCTAGTGTGTGCTGCCAGGTATTGTGTTATGTCTGTGTTTGTAAGTTTTGCTGCAGTGGAGCGATCCTGAGACGTGGAGACGGGGCACATACGGCTGAGCTAGTTGCAGATCGATGTGTTGCCTCCTGTGTGCCTGGTATGGTGGAGTTCATCCTCTTCCTAATTTACCCTCATTTCTCCATCCTCCACCCCCTCAGGGGGCAGCTGCTCCATTCAGGGGCCGAGAGGGGCTGACCTCTGAGAGACAGACTGGGGGAGGATCTGGAACTTTCCACCACCTGTACTGTAAGCTGAGGATAGAGTGCAATCGGCACATGAGCACAGCATGGCTTGATGACGTTGCAGTGCTTTACTCAATAGTCTGTCCTCACCCAGGGAAGCTACAGAAACAAAATGCATTATTGAAACTGAAGAACTAAAATGAAATCAGGTACCTACCCA
The DNA here is from genome assembly GCA_025674565.1 of Synodontis membranacea. Classification (NCBI taxonomy): domain Eukaryota; kingdom Metazoa; phylum Chordata; class Actinopteri; order Siluriformes; family Mochokidae; genus Synodontis; species Synodontis membranacea. Next base: position 5,938,653 of record JAOVYU010000024.1, read on the forward strand.
GAGCTTTGACAGCACTCATTCAATCAATTCCTGTGTCTCAGAGAACTGGGAAGAAAGTATTAGAATGAGAGGCTGTAAGAGAGTAGAATCCAAAAACCTTTAGCAAAAACTAATAAAAAACCTATATTTACTCAGTTATTATTCAAAAATGCATTATTTGAAACATTGCACAGCATATTATTTAAGCGATATGTTTCTTATGCACAGTGTTATGCGAGATTAAAAATGTTCTGTGCCAAATCTAATTGGTTGGATCTTACTGTTCTAACAGTAAACAAATGCTAGAATTTTATATAAAACCATTTGATATAAGTTGTCTTTTTTTACACAGAATTTTGGATCCCACTTTTTATGTATTGCTAACAAAAAACACTACTGGACAATGTTCTTTTTGAGCACGCTCACATGTTGGCTGGAGTTGCCTGAGGGTGGGGTTACCACCTTTTGCTCCAATAGGGGGTTTGCAGGGGCGGAGCCTGGCAGGTGAGTTGCCCGCCAGTAAATGTCCAGGTACTCGGCCAAGTGTTCACATGCGTCCTCCAGCTGATTCTCATCCAGGATGACATCAAACATTTCCTGAAGCAGGTAAAAACAAGGGGAACCAAGGACAATATTCAACTCTTCTATGAAATGCAAATCTGCAACCACAACCGCTGTATATGTCCGTATAAATTTCTACACTGGCTTTGTCTTGTCACTACTGAACTTTACTGCCATTTACTGGATTTTAAGATGAATGGCATTGTTGAGCACAGACTTCCGCCAAGGCCAAATGATTTCTCTCGCAACTTTGGCAAAAAAGAAAACAAATTTGTGGATCCAACCTGTGATCTCAGATCTGCTCCAAAATTTAATATGGTCTTCTTTGGCCCATGCTACACCCTTCCACCAAATTTCATGGAATTTGGCTTGGTCAGTTATGCACAAACATGCAGACAAACGAACAGACTGCACCGAAAACCTAACCTCCTTGGCAGAGGTAATGAAGCCAAAAAATGAATATGGAAAAAAGTGTATATGCACAGTACTTATGTAACAGGACTCACTGGTGGACACTGGGCGAGTTTTTCTCCTGCCATCATCTGTACATTTAGGTGCTTGCTTTGAGACTTTCCCCGGGACTTGACGAGTCTTTGGAGAACCTAAGATTGAATAAGCTGAGTAACTCAAATGAAGTGCAGGAGCTTATCATATAAGTGGTGCATGAACGACAACAGTATACATATATACGTATATTAACATGTCTTTCGCTGGCCTTCACTGAGAGAGAGAGAGAGACTGATTGATCTGTCCTTTACCTTTGGCGATGACACTTTGACATACACAATGATGGGAGCCAGGGACGTCTTTGTCAGTTGTGCTGGGTGGTTAATGGTGTCTGCATCCAGTACCACCAACTGCAAAGACTTTGCCAGCTCAAAGATCCTCTCTATCTCACTCTGGACCTCGGCTACAAAATAACAGGTCAAGAAAGTCAAGGAAAAATCATAACACAATGAAAACATGTAAGAAAAACCAAGTTTTAGTCCAAACTTATAGAATACCCTATACCTAAGCTGGAGCGCGTGTTGGATCTCTCCACAATGGCTTTCTTATTGAGCACAGACCTTTTGGCCAGAGACAGATCCGCAGTCACTCGAGTGATAGAGATTCTGCCAAGAAAATGCAGAACAAGAGCTTTTCTGTTGGCCATCTGTCCAGTAACAATCCAGTAGATTCCAGCTGTGAGGTTGTTAGAACCTCTACAGTATTGGAACCAATTGCCCTTTTCCATTGTATGGTATTGGCACGACTCGACTTGACTCAATTCTATTCGCTTTTAGCTGGCTGTCACGGTGATGCCGCACGAAGCTGCTGTGACGTTTTCTTCAATCTAAGACATGGGTAAGTATTTTTTTTTTAATTAATAATCCTTCTCTCCATGCACTGAACCCTCACGTAAAATTAAAATCTTGTTGGCCCATCATAGTGCTGCAGGGTGAGGGTGTGTAAAAGTGAATTTACAGGGCTTCCAGCTCGAGGACTGTTCAGCACATATTATTTGGGGAGTTTGCTGCAGGTAACACTTTAAAATTAGCCGGGTCGTACTGATATTTTGCTTAACTTTCTGTTAGTAAAACCATTATGGCAATGTAATTGGTAATGTTATGGGTAGTTTGTAATAAATCGATCATTATGGCGTGGCATTACTCGGACTGGAGCAGTATTCCGTCTATCTTACTAAAAGTCTTGACCGGTTTCTTGTGAAGGCCGGAGCCTTCGCATTGTGGCTTGCTTTAGTTTGCTTACTGAAATCACAGGGCAAAGTACAGAACGCACATACACTCATTGGTTTTACTTATACAGGGTCAGGCAAAATATCAGTACAGACTGGATCATTTTAAATTAGTCACCTGAACCAAAACTTTCTCCAAAAAAACATTTGCAGAGCGATGAACAAAACCTTGATCTTCATTTTGCTAGCTTTGCATGCGCCTTCACCGTTACACTTACAGCATGGTGTTTTTACACTGCCTGTAAACTGATGGTCCTTTTTTAATGCCATTACCATTGTGCGGCGTCCTGTCAATTTGAACACTGCTTTTTTGAGCGGCGAAAACACACACATACGCACACGCAATCAGTAAAGTATAATGGTATAAGCCAATACCACGCAGTGGAAAAAGGCCACGAAACTAATGGTACTGTGGAGTGTCGCCTTGCAGCACTTTTTCCGGCTGAAGGCTCTCACAGTGTATCCAAATCAAGCTGATAGGAGCGAAGACAACAAGACGTTAACATTTTAATCTCACCTTCCATCAAACCTGTGCTTTAGGAAGTCAAACAGTGCTTTCTGCATCATATCAGTCACCTACACAGGATAAGAAAAAACAGAAAACAGTTTGTTACGGATGTATTTTTCAACTTATTATTTAGACCTGTATTGCCAGTAGTCAGAAAATAGACGAATAAGGACTGGTCATGATATACACTCACTGTCCACTTCATTAGAAACACCTGTAGAACTGCACATGCATAAAGTTAGGGTTACTCCAATGAACCAGTCATGTGGATTTTTCTAGGTTGTTGTTTTTTTTACCATGTAAAAAAAGATCAAAGTAGAGATCAAAGTAACAGAGATCACACTTTTTCTTCATTCTGATGTGAACGTTACCTGAAACTCTGCACATTTCTTTTGCATTGCCCAACTGACACGGTTGACTGATTACAGACAACAACACAACCGTGCACTTCCATGGGTGTTCCTAATAAAGCGACGGTGAGTGTACTTTACTAGATTTTGTGCCCTGTGAAGCTACAATCTTCTACCAGGTTGCGAGAACAAGTGAAAGGGTCACACTAACCAGTGAGGGGCCCTCAAGTCCCTGCTGTCAACTTAGAAATAGCTAACTTCAGCTTGAAACTGTGATTTGTAGTATGTCCATTACCATATCTAACGAATCTTGTGACGAGTAACTGAGAACGCTCCAGTGCCTAGCGGGACTGATATCCCAAAACCTGCTAGCTAGAACCACGAAAATACAAATATCCCTCTAAATTTGTAACGTGCTACAATATTTAAATAATGCCCTTAAAAATGACTGCAATTTTAGAGCAAAAATGACATCCATATTGTTCATGCAGTAAAAGCTACAAGCACACAAAGCAGCTCACAAGCGCCAGATGGCATTTGTGCTGAAATACTGTACCAGGTGTCTGAAATATGTTACTCCTTATACTACGAGGTAATTGTGTTCCCTGTACCTCGTAGCCTTTCAGAGAGGGTCCAACCAGCACAACCGGCCTCATGGAGGGAACAACATCATATGGTGGAACGTGCTCTGTCTGAAAGTCAAGTGCACACACACACACACACACACACACACACACACAGTCTGCTTGAAGCCTGATATAGTAGTGGTGTGGACTGGCTGTGTTCCAGTACCCTTGGTGACTTCCACTTGCCATTAAAGCCCCAGGGATTCTAACTCCACAACTGTTTTTTTTAATTAGCTAAATGTTGTGGGCACTCAATATGCCTGTACAAAGCATGGAATAGTTGGCGACTTTCCATCCTGTACTTCTACTTTGCCAAAATTCTATTATTATTTTTTTTTCACATAAACTGGTTGATCCTAATCATCAGTAAATCTTGCGTTATTTTTACCAGAGCGTTACTTCCAAATTTATGCGGTACCTCTTGAACAAAATTAGTGGCTGAAGTGTAACCTAGTGTCAGTAGATATGTGGCACAATGTACAAAAAAAAAAAAATCCTTCTGTACTGTTTCAATATTGCAATGTGCAAAAGATTCGCTACACTGAAATCCTAAACTTTAAGGTCATTATTTACACGAGCTAACACTTTGCGGACACCGTATAGCATCTACGCACAAAAAATACAAAAGGTAAACTGTGACTAATGCTAATTTGATTACGTTTCATGGGGCCACATGAAGTATTCCTGAAGCACTTGAAAAAAACATGAAAGAGAATTATTTAATAAAGATATATTTCTATAACACTTTAACTGTAATAATATTATACTATTGCAATAATATTGTTATTTTACGTATGCTAAGTATTGAAGCCTGTGTTACTTTCTGGCTTTATCCTTTAGTTTTTGCTAACTTTTATTTTGCTAAATCACTCTGATCACAGTGGAAACCCTTTTAAAACGCTGGAGCATAAGATCATACCTACTAATCTGTTCTTTCCCTCTGTCAGGCTTCTACTGCTGCTCCTCTCCTCTCCTCTCCTCTCACCCTCTCAAGCTGCCTGCTTCATCCTAATACTTCTTCTGCTTGAAGCATTCTGTTTTTATGTCTCGCCTTCTACTGTGGATCGACTCACAAGAGCAACCTAAGAATTTGTGCTTCCCCAGAACACAAGTGCACAAGTGTACAAGTGTACAAGTGTCACGCTTGCTTCAATCTTTCCTGAATACTGTAATGTATACAGTATATAAAGCTTTATAGCCAGTGACACCCACAAGCGGATGGGTTCCCGTTTGAGTCTAGTTCCTCTCAAAGCCTTCAGGGAGTTTACCCTTATAAAAAATGTAGTCTATTTAGTTCTGTTTGAGCAACAAGGAATCTCTGACAAAGAGATGTCAATCAAGTCCAAGTAATTAGTTAATTAATAAATTGTTCCAAAGATGATGTCCACTGGCAGAATTGATACACAGAAGGTTAAGTCAACATTTCCAATTTGATTAATGTACTGTAGAGGAAGGAAATGTAAGGGTGCGATAATAAGACAGCAACATGAGCAGCTTACCTGCTTTTGCTTCTGTTTGGCTTTAGGAGGGTAAGAAAAGAACATTTAAGGACACACATGATCAAAGCTGGGCTGTTCCCCCATTAAAAAAGCTGATATGAATCAAAGCACCACCACAATGATTGTGAGCCAAATGTCAGCGATATTTAGAGAGTAAAAGAAACATTCTTACCAGATGAAGGAGGAGTCGACCTCCAGCCTCCTGACTGTGCATTCCCTCCTGCTTTCCTACAGACAGTATAAGAAGAAGGACACAAAACACCCCCAAGATTACATTGTTATATCTAAAAACATTTTGTTGTATTATTCCCCCTCTTAATATATCCAGGGAAACGCTATGTTGTGCTACTCTCTGTTCAGGACTGCTAGCTGCTTTTTGGGGTGCTGGTGTGTAAAAACGTTCATCTAGACCTCTGTGCAGCTTTCAGCTCCTGTTTGAGACGCATGGCCTCCAGTTTGGCTGGACTCGGGATGAAGCTGATGTCAGCCCCTTCCTTTACCAGCCGTCCGATCCACCAGTCATTGTTGTACTTCTGCATAGAGTGAAAACACTGTAGTCAGTCACCATTAGATTAACCAAATATTACATAAGTTAAAGGTCCACGTAATTGAAACATGCCAGACTCTTTATGTCTTTTTTTTTTATGCACAGGCATAAACAAAGTGGCAGTGAAATGTTTGCTTGCATCCAAAAAAGATCAGAATGGAATTTTACAGGATCTAAAACAGTCACATGAAAGAAAAGTGAATGAAACAGTGTAAGGAAGTAGAAAAGGTTAAAAGAAAAGGTCCATGTAAAAAAGGTTAATATTAATTCATTGATTTAAAAAGGTAACAATGTTTTACAATTTACAATGCAGCATTATGAATATAAAATGATACATTATTATATGAATATACATTTTGATTATTTATTATTGTTTTAATTTTCTTATACTGTGTTTATTATTATTATTATTATTATTGTTATTATTATTATTATTATTATTATTATTATTATTTGTTTGTTTGTCTGCATCACATCATCAGCATCTATTCTTTAGCTTTATTAAACTCCCACCCCCACACGCACCCACACACACACACACACACACACACACACACATACACACCTCTTTGATGTGGAGAAAGTCTTTGGCTTCAAAGTTGATGGCAGCGCCCTGCACGGGACAGTCCTCATCGAGAGCCCCACAGTAGCTCACATTAGTTTTCACTGCAAAAGCCACAGGTTTGGACTGTAAAGAAGAGGAAAACAATCTCCCTGAGTCAGCCATAACTGAAACACAGCAGGATGAAAGAAGAGGAAGGGACAAGGAGAGGATGAAGAAAGGATAAGACCTCACCTTGGCTCTCTCAAGCTGCAGTACGGCCTGGCGCTCGGCTTCCCGCCGAGACGCCTCCTTATCCTCCTCCAGGGACAGGTCGGAGTCCGAGGGTCTACTTGTGTAGGAATCAGCCGAACCCTGTCACAGAGAGAAAGAGGGAAATACAAATGTATAGGGTTGATATAATGAAAGCAAAGGAACGTGGAAAAGAGAAAGGTAGAAAATAGAAGGAGAAAGTTTTACGTTTTAAATAGATTTGAAAAGTATCCAAGCAAAAAATCCCACCCCCTCCCTTCAGCCGCCTCTCCAAAGACACTTCAAAACACATGAATGCACCACCGCTGGAGGACAAGTCCATGAGAAAGAGAGTGAGTGAGCATTTGGGAGAGGAGCGTAGTGTGTCATTGTCATATCCAACTACCTCATGTGTCAAGCATTAGAATGTTTGATGATGATTCAGTGTTAAGTAAAGAATACAACAGGGTATGCTGTTATAGGAAAATATACAACAGCGTGATGGAGGTACTACACAGGCTTTGATTATTTCCTAATAACCTCACATCCCGTCATGTTTTTTTTTTTCATATCTCATAGCAATTTGACATCGTTAACTTTTTTAAAAAAATTTCACAAAGAATAAGTCATCATACTTCTTAATCTATTTACAGATGCATTTAATGTTGTGGAACATGTGCAAAACAAGTTAGTGGCCTAATGATCACTTCCACTGTAACAGCTATAAACAGCCGTTCCCTCACCAGCCTCTTAATTAGAACTTAATAAGACAAGAAAAAATGCAGCTTGTTATGATACAAACCGTAAAGCTCAAAGCCCTAAAAAAAGACAGTTTTACCCCTGACTGTTACATTTCTAAAACACATCCTGACAAAAAACAGTCACTGTTAAGTTGTTAATCTAGAAATGATAACAATTAACAGAGCTGCTGTTGGAGAAAATGAATCAACACTAATCAGAATCAAGGATTTAACAGCAACGTGGTGTAAATTACATTAATCCACCAGGATCACTTTGTTTCTGAAACCATAATAACACTAAGAAACGTAAGCTGATAGGATTAAATTTTCCAAACAGGTTTAGTCTTTATTACAGATACAAAGTACACATAGAAAAACAGAATTAAAAGGAGAAAAAAGTCTCCTACTAGGCAATATATTTTTCCACAATACCCAACTTAGATTTGGCTCTGACTTTATATTAAAATCCTTTTATCCTGTGCTGCCCTGAAAACTACGGTTCCACTTTTGAATTCAGCTCTTTTGAATATTTCTTCCTAATACTGTATCATGTAAGGAGAGGTTTTTCTTCTCACCGCTGTTGCTTTTGGCTCACAGATTAATCGTCTAAGCCTCCGTTTCTGTAAAGCTGCTTTGTGACAAACGATGCTATGCTATACTATACTATGCTATGCTATGCTATGCTATGCTATGCTATGCTATACTATACGATACTATACTATAATATACTATAATATAGTATAGTATAGTATACTATAATATACTATACTATATGATACTATGCTATGCTATACTATACGATACTATACTATAATATATTATAGTATAGTATAGGA
>JAOVYU010000024.1:5985683-5999685 GCA_025674565.1 Synodontis membranacea
TTTAGGTGAAGAGATTCAGGAGTCTACTTCCGGGTCGGCGCGCGGTGACGTGGGCAGTGTGTGACAGTTATCGTTTATTGGCTTTTTGAGAATTTCGCAGATGTGTGAAAAAAAACACGAATGTAAATTAGTCAGGGTCCACAGAAAATTTTGTGAATCTGTAAAGTCGCGAATACAGAAACGCGAATGCACGAGGTATTACTGTATAAGCTACTCTTGTCTGGCTTAGTAAAAAAAAAAAAAAAAAAAAAGACTATAAAGATGAATGGTATTATTTGGGGGACTTATCTCTTCATACATTTTTTTAATGTCTGTGATCTCTATCTAATAAAGAAGCAATCTCTGGTGTTGGTTGGTTAGGGAGGCACCCGTAGCTACTGAAGAGCAAATATTAAAAGAAGCTACATATGATACGACACAAAAGTTTACTAACACACATATTTGCATAATATTATTCTATATGAGACAGTCATGTTGTAGTTTGAATAAGAAATGTGTGGTTTGGGAAAACCCATTGGATGTCGCTGTGGCTGAATTCTGGCACACTGCCAAAAATCGTCAGACTCCGGTTTATTTTGGTTTTATAAGAACGTGAATCCGTTTCACCGAAATGATATCAAAATGTTTTTATATGCTTTGTAACGTTGAGTGCATTGGTATAAAGTTCCCTGAAACCTTGCTAGCTAAGTCGTCGGATAGCTTCATGCCGGAGCGAAATTGACACGAGTTTCTAATCAGATCCCAGCGGTCAAAATCAGATCTTTCAGGGCAAAATTTCTCTTTCACCTTTAGAGGCAACTAGATTTTAAAATGCTATCACTTTACTCATGGATGAGGCATATTTCAGGTCAAGAAAATCTGTAGTTTTTAAAGCCAGTAGAAAACGTGAACCTCACGGATATTGCAAACCTTGCGTCTTCTTCTAGTTACAGAAAAGATCCGTGTACAGTACATCAAACACGAAAGTTAGAAATATTACTGCGAGTGATGCAGACTGGATGAGGAAAGAAGAGGAGCTGATTAGTGGATATTGAAGCAGCACGTAAACGCGTCTTGCTAATGTATTCATTTGAACCCCATCCCTTTTCGCAATTACTCATGCGCTGCTAGCCACAGAACGAAAAGTAATATATCAGTACAAGTAATATATCTGCCACACACCCTCATGCACACAACAAAGCCACAGTCTTATGAAATCTTTTTTGTCAAATCTGTGTTCAATTAAATTAGTAATAAGGTGGAACGCCATGTTGTTTTATATCGCCCGGGTCATTTTTTTAAAAATCCCGGCCACGCAATGGCACAACCACAATAAGTTAGTATAAAAAGTATTTCTGGATTAGGGACGGTTTGTCACCGAAGTATTTATAAGCAAGTCGTTTAGTAACGATTATGCTGCAGGAATGCTAACATACAGGAATCTTTCGAAGCTTCTAGTCGTTTCCAGGCATGTCTGTTTATATAATCTGAACATGAGTCAGATAATTTGGTATTTTGTCAGCGTATGCAAATCAGATGAGACACTTCACGTCACGTGTTTCATGTTTGAGGGCTAAAATTAGTTGCGAACAGTCAGACAGCATGTTTACCAGCTGGACATTATCACCGTGTCACTATGAGTTTAAACAAAGGATCTTAGTGAAACTGCTGGGGGGAGGGAAAAAGAAAAGTTTGCTCTGCTTCGATAATCAAAGTTACGGGTCTGATTGTGCCAGATTGTGCCAGAAGATGGGTTTTCCTTATAATGCACTTATTTAGCTTGACATATCAAAGCAAAAACTTATGATAAATCATCTTTATGGTGGCTCTGGGCCATGTAACAAACACATACACACATACAGGTAAGTGATAGAGTCCAGAAATCCTGAATAGGTTTTTTTCTTTTTTTTTTTTTCTTTTTTTTAAAGTCCCAAAAGGGCCAATTAACTCCGAGGTCTTGCATGCACATCAAAAATGAGAACAGCTCACATTGATCTTATTCTCTTTTCTTTTTTTTCTTTTTTTTTCGGGTTCTCCATCTAGCAGACTGAGTACCGCAAGCACTAGGGCTGTTGATTTATTAATCATGAATTTACTAAGCTTGCGCTGTTGGGAGTTTTTTTTTGTTCCCTGGAAAGCTGAGCTGTGAGCTCTCTGCTCATTACCCAGCGTGATAGAAATGGATCAGGGGATTGGCTCCTGATCGACTGTCCCCGTGTCCCAAAGCATGTACTGTCACAGTTTCAGCATAGACATCTGGGATCAAGTTCCATCCCTCCAGGCGATCAATGCAAGGGAGTAAAGTCCACTGGTCATGGCGATGTTGTGCTCGTTGTGGCATTTGGGTTGGGGAAGGGAGACCTTGATACGATTCAGGATCTGTGACGCACAACGCAGGAAGCAATGCGGATCAGCAGGAAGTCTTGAGAGGGCTTATTCGAAGAGCATGTGCTGTAAGCAACTGCAATAATATTGGACAGATTAGGGGAGAAAAAGCACAACAAAAAATCAGAGTGGAATGCAATTTTGGATAAATGCATTTCCAAAAGCATTTCTGAACCTGCTGAGTTTGTTAATAGCTTGCAGGTTTCCAGGTAGAGAATTCCAACCTTTTCCCAGAACTCTTGTACGCTGTGTTGAACTAAACGCAGAATTTCCTAACTGCAGCTAGGAAAACCAAAGAAAACACACTTTTACTTGAGAAGTCAGAAAGGTGTCCTCGACCCCGAGTTCAGCACATGACTTCATATCATGGCTGCTCACGTTGTCAACAAAGTAACACTGCTCTACTTTGAAACGAGAGTGTAGTAGTATTTGCCTTAATCAGCGTACAGGCACAGGAGTTAGTTAAATCTATAACATTGATAATGCAGTTTGCTCTTTTGAGAAGACAGATAAAGCGATCGCTCATATCACTAAAGTTAGCCGGATAGACTCGGGTAGATTTTTGCGCAGACAGAGCAACCCTTTAATTCTGGTGTCTGCGGAATTTTTTTTAAAAAATTCACCCAATTCACAATTCGATTCGATTCCCAATATTGGGTTGACTATTTGATTTTCCGACAATATTTTTGAGGTTAAAATAATAAATTTGTTGTTTACCAAAAAAAAAAAAAAAAAAAAATTCAAGAAAATTATTTTCTTATTGTTTATCAACTTAAATGTTCCTTTTGTTAAATAATTTTATTTTCTTAATAACCAACAATAAATATTACCAGATATTTGTAAAGGTTGGAGTAAAATATAACAGTCTATTAACTAAAATATTTATTTTATAAAAAAGATATAAGAGGTAATTTTCCATCCAAAAAAATCCAGTTTCTTGTTGAATCAGATTTAGATCTGTCGCTGCTGCATTAGAGCTGCGTTACTTCCACCTACACGTCACGTGTATTCCCGCTACTGTGCGTTAAAACGCAATTAGAGCTAGTCATAAATTTGTGCCATGACTAATCGATGCACGATACATTGTTACACGCCTAGACCATTACGTAGGAATCAACCACCTGAATGTCAACATGGTGGCTCCGTAGAGGTGGACCATACGTAGATATAAGTGGCTCATTCTAAGCTTACAAAAACACAATGATTCATAGTTGCAGATAATTACACACTAATGAAAACATACTTATGAATTTCCTAAGTATGTCATGCAAGATTGACTCTCTCAAAATCCTACATAGCGAACCTTTAAGTAGAACGCAGTGATAATAACCAAAGGCTGACTCCGCCCCCTATATGTTGGTTTTATTCCTTTCGTCAAGTTCTATATAGATAAAGTTGACCAGGACTACCAGAATGACTAAAACATGAGGCATTTGTGAGGCACAAAGGGGCAAGGCCATGCAAACATTTAAAAAGCAGTAAACAAATTTTTACAATCAATTCTAAAGGACACAGTTAGCCATCGGATAGGGTTTAAGCACACGTACGATATGATCCTGTATCCTGATTCTGACAGCAGCATTCTGAATGGAAATAAATCATGAACGTACATTCCGATTGCATTTTTTTATAATTAGACATCAGTACGGAAAACACCAAATAAACTATGGCATTTACTGCCAGGTATGTATGTAACAGCGGCCTGAACTGCAGATAACCCGGTTACCACCTTGTGCATGAATGATGATATCCTCCAGCAAAGCCACATATTTAGGTATGATGGAGTATTTGCAATAAACACCACTGCCATAAAGCAATCATTTCCTAGCCTAGCACAGAATAAACTCTTGAACCTTTCCAACCTGGAAATACTATCAACTTAATTACAATTACGCATCATGACTCTATACAAAATAGCCCATAATTCTATTTCCGTCTGCCTAATCATCTCTTTACACAGATCACGGACTTTCGGTGGAGTCTTACGATGCCATGCCTTACGATGCGTACTTGACGTTTTTTATAACGAATTTAAATATGGGATTTTTTTTTTTTTTTTTTAAATAAACAAACCCTGATGGATACTTTCCCAGAGCTTTGTTCTGTTTGTATAAGTTTGTTCTCTAACAACCTTCCAGGAAGAGGACCTATATTGATTTTTCCTCTGACCTCAACATTATGTTCTGTTTTGTGTACATTTATGATATATAATCCCAATTAAGTCCATGTTACCTTAAGGTTGGGCCACGATGAAAAAAAAAAAAAATCCAAAGAGGGGAGGGGGCAAATACTTATACTGTATATACAGACCGTGTATTTAATGACATTCTAGGGGGAAAAAAACCCCAACATACTGTATTGTGTGTTAGTGAGGTTGCAGGTCAGCGTGAGCCACCAGAAAAGCTTTAATATGTTTTGCTATAGATCCTGCAAGTCAATGGAAATGCTGGAGGCATGATCATCATTCTTCTAACAAAACCTCTTTTTCCCGCAGTCACAGATAACCTTCAACTTTTTCAGTGTACGTCAATTAACGTTGATCTCAGTGACAGGAAAATGTATTAAACACGTTGTTCAGTATTGCATGTGCGTGCCATTTCAAGGTGATAATAAATAAATGTATATATGTATAAAAAAAAAAAGCAAAAAAGGCAAATACTGGAGGGGATATTTTTGCCCATCCCTGCTTTAAAGGGTTCTCAGAGAGTGAGAGAGAGAGAGACAGAGAAGTGGTAAACATTTTCACGAGAAGAGAGTAGGAGGTTTGACTGAGATGTTTAATCTCCGGCCATTATTATGTGCTGTCTACACTGGCAACAATAATCTCACTCATACACTTCACTATGGGAAAGGAATTGCTGTCTTGTGTTTTTTTTTTGTCATCTGCACATCTGTACTTAACTATTTATCCTCACACACACACACACACACACACAAGCTCGCTTTATCACTGCTGCCTAAGGAGATGGTCCGGCCTAATCAGTTCAGTGTGACTCTGGTCTCAGCGCCATGAGAAACGCAGCCAACATTTTAATCATTTTCACACGCGTGTCTGAGTTCAGCGTGATCTTTTGCATGTTTGAATGCCACCATGCTGTAATTGCACTGGTTTCCTGAAAAATGCGAGCACTGTGTTAGCTAATAAAAAGGCATTCAGACTTTTCCCTGTGAATACGGGGCCTGTTCACGCGGCGTGGGATGGTGCGTGCACGTCCGCGCGCACGGGTGGGGGGGGCATGCGTCCCCCAGGCGTCACGCCGCCGCACAGGCCAAGCCGAGGAAGTCCGCTTATCTGCCGAGAGCACATCAAGAGCATCTGTCGCTTTCTCTTGCACTGGAGGGTACAAGTAGTTCAGCGGCAACGTCCACAGAGACAATAGCAGCCTTTGTGAGGACATGCCGGGGTGTGTGTGATGGAATGTGTTGCGGCGACCCTGTGAAACAGTGCTGGAATGAAAAAATGGGGACAGTGCATCTGACTTGCATGCCTGAAAAAAAACAAAACAATGCAAAAAAAAAAAAAATGCCTCTTGTACTAGCCCTCATTCTCCCACTGCATTTTTCTTTTTCACTTTGCTCTCTGCTCTGCATGACAAGTCTGCTGTACACTGAACAGCAAGCGAGGTGGTGCTGCGTTTAGTTTTACTGACAGGTGTGCTTTGTAGCCATATGTGGATTTTATTATGATTTCTCTTAAACAGTACCTTGTATGGACTAAGAAAGTGCACGGATGGCCTCTTTCTGACCTGCGTGTGTGTGTGTGTCTGTCTGTCTTTCTGTAGTCAGAGCCACATTAGAAACTGTTTGCGGTTATGAGAATGAGAGTGACAGGGTCTGGGATTTTTTTATGGGTCACTGGTGTAAATGATGTTAACCTGAATATTTTCTATACACCACTCAATATCAGTGGTTGCCCTTGGCAACCAGGCAATCAGAAACCACTTTGTATGCTCTGGTTGAACAATTTGGCACATGAAAAACAACAAACAGGATTCTGGTTGCTAGTATGATACAGCACGTATTCTTGTTGCCTCACAGCTCCAGCAGCCAGGGTTCAGTCCTGAGTACCAGTTGCTGCCCGTTCTGAGTTCTTAACATGTTCTTCTTATAGCTAAGAGGGTTTCTTCCTGGTACTCTAGTTTCCTCCCACCTCTCAAAAACATGTCGATGGACTGGCTGCTCTAAATTCCCCATAGATGTGAAAGAGCATATGAATATAAATATATATATATATATATACTGTGTGTGTGTGTGTGTGTGTGTGTGTGTGTACGCATGTGTGTGTGTGTGCGTGTGTGTGTATGCTTGCCTATGATAGGGTAGGCTGGTGTCCTGTCTCAGATATATTCCTGTCTTGCACCCAGTGTTCCTGGGATAGACTCCAGATCAACCACAACCCTGACCAGGATAACATGTTTGCTGAAGATAACTAAATGTATAGTCTACACATCTTGGTGCGGCCTCATGCACACTCACAGCTCGGTTCGGCACAAAAAGGTTGTGAAACAATCCAAAGTATATGTTCTGCGGAATCACATCAACAGACAGCATGTCCAAAGTCAAACCTGAGCGAAAGAAAAGCACAGTGAAAAACGTCAGTGTTAAGATGAAAAGAAAAAAGAATATTGCCTAAATAATGTTTTAAACATTGTGACTTTCTATTTATGTTATAATATACAGTTCCAGATGTGGTTGCAACCCTGGCAACGTTGAAAAATTAGCATCAAGCTGCATGTGCTAACACAATGTCATATGCCCAGGCAGTATCTGCAGCTTTCCACAGTCAAGTTGTTTAATTTCCCTTGACGGCTTGTAGTCCTGTGTAGTTAATGTGTACCGTAAAGTAAACCCACTCCTCCGTTATGTGTGTTTATACTGTTGTACTGCATTTTTTTTTCTTCCTATACCGCCGATGCATTGATCTCATTAAACATTCAGTTTTTTACCACCGTGCTATTGAATTCTCAAATCTGATTGGTCATTGATTCATTTCTTTCTCAAATCATGGGTTTATATTAGTGTGTTCATTCAAATATGTCAACAGGGGGAAAAAAAGATGCTCATTAGCAAAACTAAATGTATAATAGGGAGCTTTCTGTAAGGAGACGTGCATTTAACATGTAGGAAATAAGTCTCCAGTTTTAGCACTTTGTAACAGTCAGTAATTTTTTAGTTTTAGTAGGGAAACTTCGAGAAAGAGAAAGAAGCAAACAAGAGGATGGTTAAGGATCGACCGTTTTTGGCTGCTATCATGTACTAACTAACACTATTAGCTAATAAGTCATTTGTTTCACAGATGTTCCACAACATAAATAAATAAATATGTATGTGTTAATAAGGTGTCATTCTTTGATAAACAAAAAATTGTTAGGGTTGGAAAATTGCTGTGGTATACGAGATTTAGTTTTTCATTTTTAATGAAGAAAACATACACTTCAAATACTTTCCAATTCAGTATATTCCCCTTCTGCAACTCCACACCGCTCCCTTCTGGTATTACACTGACCAAAGCAGTGCAGTAAGTCTTCTTCTGTGTAGTTGTCTCAGAAGCTCAGTCATTTTCTTCTTCACTTCTGGAACAGAAGGAGGAAACCATTTTCCCACAGCTGTGGCCTCTTTCTTCTGACCTTTTTCGCAAAAGTTTCGAGAATCCTTTTGTAATAATGTCAGTCCACTGTTACCCCAGTGAAGTACGGGAATCCATAATCCATAAGTTCTCCATAATTATGCCCATAAGGTTAAAGAAAAAAGCCTTGATCTTGGACCTGCTTTTTCGAGCTTTCTTCATCCCCAAACTGTCTGGCATCTTGTCTCAGGATCATACTGATCTGGACCGCACAGTCTCGTTATTTGATAAACATGTAAGAATAGTTGGGGATGCATTTCCGCAAGAAAATGTGTGTGATTGCTCTGTGGTGTAAAAAAGGAAGGGCAAAGGCTGATCAAGAAGCATAGGTGCGTATACTGTGAGTGGGTCCGAGCTGTGAAATAAAGTTTGGTGGGTCTGGAAGACTTTGATTCCAAAACTGCATTCATTTCAAAAGGGGAGGGGGGGGGTTCTGTAGGCTATAGAAGCGCCCTATTTGGACACAGGACATACAAGCTGAAGCTGGTTGTGGATCAATATCTCTGCAGGAAAACTGCCGGAAGAAGTGGTCTAACCGATAACAATAGTGTGGTGATTGCGCAATCCAGCTAGTAAAATACTCCTTTTTTGCACCTGGCCATCTCAAACTTTCCTGATTTTCCTCTAACAGCACACCCCTGGTGTGTTTCATTCCTTCCTTGTTGCACTCCTTGCACTTTGGGTTTATTCTTGGCAGCACAATGCTCTGCTGAACTCTATACCTGTGTATTATGACAGTATTTGGATTTGGAATAACCTGCATTAAAAGAAGTCCACTCGGTAGAGACCGAGAACAAGGTTTTAGATGTCATGATTTGAAGTGCTGGTTTCAAAGGCTCTTTTCTTTGCGTTTTGGACGGATGCCACTAAATATCATGTTGATCACTACACCGAACGTAACCGAATATGTTTCCTTATTCTTGTAATAAATTTAGCCAGCATTGTTCTGGCATTCTATGGGGTCTCAGATCACAACATTTAACTTGTGAGTCCAAATATTTGACACAAGTCAGTCCCTTACACATTCCAGAGTTAAAATCGAGCTCCAATCCTGTATAGAGCCGAAGTGGAAATTTCTAATAGCTATTTTTCTTTTCCATTTTTGTGCTAACCTGATACATGCTTTTCCTGTACCGCAGAATTATTTTTTTCCCCCCCTCTCCTTGGCAAGCATAGCAAGCTGCATTTCTGTTTTACGATGGCGAGTTGATTGGTTGTCGACAGCTATTGTTTGGAAAATCCATTGCAATTTGTAGCTAAACAATGTCAGATACATTTTATTGTCATAACTAGGTTTGAAGTGATTGTGGCTGTCTGTAGGACTGAAATGGAGAAGCAGACGTTATCACTGTCCATTTGTCTACCCTGCCATCAAGCATCTTGTGAGAGAATAAGAGGTCAAGTTTTGATCCTGGGATTCTGAGATATACCAAATGCAATGCGTGTGAGGCGCATATTCTACCCAACATTTGCAAACAAATGCTTAGCCCCCAGCATGCTACTGAAATGCAAACTGTGCCTTGATGATAGAAGCTGGACGTTGCAGCCTGAAACTGTTTCAGCTTCAACTCCTGGCCAGATTGTGTTTCCGCTGTTGTGCAAGATAAAAATTTTCCTTATGTTTTTGGAAAAATGAAGACATGAGTAATTATTTATTTTTTTTCCCAAACCTGAGCTGAGCATACATGTTCTTCACAGTCAGGAGTTATGTGTTGCTGTCGTGATGCCAGTTTTGCCCATTATCTTCCTGTTGATGGAGGTTTTTGCCGAGAACACAAGGACCTGCACTGCCCTTCAGGGTGGCATCAAGGTTTTTTTTTTCATTACAGATGAGAGATTTTGCCCAGACACCACCTTTTTGGAACACGGTTGTCTCAAAATGTCTCCATCTGGACAACAGGGCTTTAATTGTGGTTTGGAGAAACTCCAGACTATGGAAATGTCACATTAGTCATTTCCAGGATGAGGGATTCACTGACTAACAAAAAGGTCTTTGAATGTGAACAATCATGTTTTGTACCTCTGAAAATTGGACCACCAATTTCACCCTGTTGCAAAAGGCCAATATTAGTCAAAAATGTGCTGTCCAGTTGAGGCCTGACTGTATGTTTTAACATCCAGTAAACATTTTGATTCATCTTTTTGCCAGATGATTGTGTATAAAGGGTTTTCCACATTTCCAGGTGCCGATATCGAATCTCTGGTAGTCCTGGGATTTGAACTAATAAAATTTCTAGCTTTGAATCAGGATGCAATATTTTGCTCTATACAGAATTAGTAAATAATTCAGTAATACCAACTGTGCCAACTGTGCTGCTATACAAAAACAACGCATGCTGGGGGGTGGTGTGATGTGGCACAACGTGCAAGTGGAGTGCCTCTTCCCATCTGAAGCGCATTGTTTTTATACAGCAGCATGCTCTGGAGTGTGTTATTCCGTTTATACCGTGGCAATTTGACAATAATTATAATGTATATTATAGTTAGATTTAATGTAATGGAACATCCGAGAGGTAAGTTAGTTTCTGTTCTCACCTGTGCTGTAGTTAATTTAACAGCCTCTCTCTCTCTCTCTCTCTAAAATCTCTGCCTTTCATTTCAAGACTTTTCCCGTGTTGCGAAACTGTTACAGACCGATTACAGTCAAGACTCCTTCCATAAATGCTAATTAAATGTGTCCGGAAAAAAGTCATCACCTAAACGATTATACATTTTACATTGTTCAACAACAACTATAATGTATCAGAAGAAGCGCATTAATATTTACCTAGCCTATCATTCATGTTACAGTTGGAACTACAGTCTGAGCTGTGCCGTCATAAAGAAAAATGCACACTTTCTGACCAATCGGATTCGAGAATTCAGCCACACTGAATGTTACAGCCACTGCATTACATTTTTTTTTTTTTTATGAAAATCACGCATGCTGTTATAGGAAAATAATCAACGATGGGGTGGTGTGATGCAGAGAAGAAACATCCTGGAGTTTTTTAATTCCTCTTACATGAACAACAAAAAATATAATAGAAAAAAAACCCCCGAAAAAACACACAGGTTAGAGTAGGATCTTAATGCTAATCATTGGATTAGGAGAAAACAATTGTAGTATTTAATAATAATTGGGAAATGAAAATAAATGACTGAATGTGTAATCCTAGAGTCCTGTAATCCTAGAAAGTCTACGTGCATTAGAACATGTGATACAAAAAATGCTTTCCTATTTTTTGGGGGGTTGTGAATTGAAAATTGTTAAAAAAAAAAAAAAATTACCCACCTTTACCTCATCTACATTTGAAATATGTAGCTCATAATGTGATCATAAAATGCTGGGCTCGGTTAATCATCATGGAAGGGCCCGTTCCTGTCACCGTATGGTTGCTATGAAGTATGTCTGGGGGAGATACGCTGAGATATACTGATCTCATTCCACCACCGATAGCTGGAAAGATAAGTGGATGTTATTGTCTTAGTCATGGGCTGCAGGTGCACGTGGTGTAATTAGCACAGAGGCATTCCTCGCATGCTGCGCGCACGGGTGTGTACTGACACTCGTGTCAAACGGAGCTGAAATGTCATGTGTGTGAAGAGTGGGCGAGGCTCAGTGCTAGCTGTCACAAGTTCGGCAGTAACATATGGATCTGCTGCCTGGAATCAAGTGCCTGATCGGTTACATTCCTCAAGTGCAAAACGAGCCCGGAAGCAGGAACCAAACAAAAAAATTCATTAGGTTTGTCGAAAGAAACGTAAGTGATGCAAAAAAGAATTTTCAGCACTCACGGTTGATAGTTAGTTGTTGAAAAAAAAAAAAAAGGAGACTCACACACAGGACTGAAAATCACATGTTTAATTGTTTAGTTGCATCGAATTGGTAACAAGTATTAAGATATCGAGTCTAGTTTATTTAACAGAAATGACTGGAATAGGTTCCAATAAGTGGTTTTAAGTCAAAAATAGGAACAAAAAAAATTATTTATATGATATTAAACAAGTCAGATTGTACCATAAACATCTAAAGACTGATAAAGATTTTTAAGAGATTCTTTTTTTTTTTTTTTTGGGGCATGTTTCTATTTATTGCCAGGATATCAGGCCCCATAGAATCAGCTGTGTGTAGTATGCTTCAAAGGTTGCCTGATTTTTCGCCAAGGATTTTGCAATAGCATCCAGCCCACAGTCTTTACATACAAGCACTTGCCTTTAAATTTGAAAAATAGGGAGATTTTGCAAGTTAAAAAGTTAATAATAGAGCATGAATAAGAAGATGGCAAGCACTGTAATAAAGATCTACCAGGAGACTGCACGATGTATTTCTGGTCCCTTTGAGCGAGACAGATGTGGAAGGCTTACTTTTGTGTGTGATTTTTTTTTAACAGCATGACTTTCATCCTCATAAAATAGCTCATAAAATAGCACTTGATCCAGCACATTCTTCCATGTCGCATTTTATTTTGACGTATCACGTGCCGACGATAATTTGTGTACGCAGCTTAAAAAAATTAAAAGATGCCGAATGAAGGTCATGAAATTTGACTGTGTACGCAGGACGTAGGTTTTAATTTGCTATCTTGAGTTGTGGAGCTTATAAAATAATGCCCATATTTTATTCTCTAAAGAATAAAATGCCAATGGTTTAAATGATAAGCTGATGAAGCGTTCCTCTCGTTGTGCATAATTTCGGCGTTAACGTTTTAAACGTTATACATGTTCGAGGACACCCCCTTGAGGGTACCAACGCTGCGATGGGTTTTGTACCCGGTTTAGTAGCCCCTTTCTTTCTGACAGCAAGCATCGTATTGGGATAACACCGGTGTGTATTCCTGAGGTAACAGTACTCTGTGAAACTGATGACAGAAGTGTAGTTTTTCCCTCCCGGAAATCAAATGACACCGACTCAGAATCGGATTCCCTAGGTTTCCAACGACGTTGTGGCGTATCGAAGAACATGAACAAAGGCCCTTTAAATGACTCATAGGTCGAGTCTTTGCACAGCCTGGTGCAGTCTCTCGACTCCCTCTGATAAAGTTAGCACGGTGAGCGATAGAAATGAGGATTAATGATCAGTGAAATACAGCACTCGAAATAACTGTGGTGATAAGAGTAATAATAGCACATCTAATAATAGCAGCTGAAGGGGTGATCACATTAAAGCCTCTAATAGCAGACACTGCACGGTGTGTTAATGACCGGTGCTTTATATTACAGGAGCTCCATGGCCACAGCGCGGTGGGTTATTGCCAACTGCTACTATCTGTATTAATGGAGTGAAGTGTTGATTTTCATGGCATGGAATCCGTGCGGAATGTTTGCTCGCTTGAAGGGCCTCTTTGTTATAGCTGCCGTGAACATTGCAGTCCAGTGCTTATTTGCACGTCCAGTAAACCAATTTAATCTAACATTCATGGTGGAATTTGCTTTATTTGTTCTCAGGGAAAATTTTTACCCTTTAACCCATTCATGTGCAGTGTCCATATTTATTGATCATCAGTTTAAGTCTCCTTTTTTTTTTTTTTAAGGAAAATAAAACATGCAATTCACTTACAAATCACTTGAGACGATGTAACGTAATTGTGCCAGACTCCATTGAATACCATTTTATTTTAGACAGATTGCACTGAAATCCGGAGATCAGATCACGATACTGTATCTCAAGAACCCATGGTAGAATGTTTGTAGGATTTATATGGAACTTTCACCACAAGCAGCAGATGAACTGATTAGATTTTTGAACTGATCCAAACAAGGTCACAGCAAGGCCATGTGTCTGAGTTATTTATTTTATCAACGGCTTTGTTCCTGTTTCTCACTCAGAGATGTTAGTTACCCTTTCATATTCAGGAAATCAAGACCCAGTTTCTGGCTAGCTGCGATTTTGGCATCAACCGGACAATCTGTACGTCAGTGAGTCAGAATGAAATTTTTTACAAATGCGACATCTCACATTGGTTGGCACCCGAATGAATGGCAAGAAGGACTGAACTTGTTGGTGGCATTGGTGTTAGGGTTGGGAACTGA
>JAOVYU010000024.1:6022987-6048870 GCA_025674565.1 Synodontis membranacea
AACCCCATGCTTGGTCAGCTTTCCTTCCTTTTCTTAATACAAGCGAGCACATTGAATTAGCGGCAGCATTGGCATTATGTTATTAATATAACAAATAAAAAACAAATAAAAAATAGCAGGCGTATTTTGTGTGCACATTTAACTGTTAGCGCAGTTAAACAATTATTCGATGCGTCTGTCAGCCGTACAGCGTTTTTCACCCCTGCTTAAACTTCACTCTTTCTGACTCTGCTACCTTATCATGGGGGAAAAAAAATCCAGTAATAATAATAGGATGTACTGGATCAAGTGCTATTTTATCTGCAGTGATTAACGTAATAAGCATTGGTCCTGTCCAAGCAGCAACCATGTAAGCTATTTTCTTTGCTGTTTCTCTTTTATATAATTATCATATTATTCCATTTTTATTAGTTTCTTTTTGCTTGTGGCTTGTTTTTATGGTACATCGTATTACATTAAAGAGCGAGAAAACTGACATTCTCGCCTGCCGTGTAGACCTTTTAGAAAACCGCCCAGCTCTCTTTTCTGCTACAAGAGGCTTGATTTTCCTGAAGCTTTAATACGTTATCTGCGTACGTTGCACCTCGTTGGATTTCCATGACTGTATTTCAACCAAAAGTGTTACATTTTTATCATGGTTACAGAGATGGAAAGATGGTGATTACAATATTATCAATACTGAATTTTGAAGATATTTTAAATGAAATGTTTTTTTACAGTGTTTTGCTTAGTGTTTATAGGGATTCTGTGTGGAAAGAAGCCCAAAGCTGCCGTTAGCTGCAGTGCCCTCTAGTGCTTTTTCGGCACCGAGACTTTCCTCCAGTCGCCATCGCTTTTCTTTTGTCACCGATAAATGGAATCCTTAGAACGTGCCTACAGCCTATCAAAACAATTACCACTCACCCAAATGGTCCCATATGCACAAACTCACTGTTGTTCCCTCACGCGCACATTCCCAGGAGCGCCTTCTGCTTTCGGTGCTGCCCCGACACGTTGCCATGGAGATGAAGGAAAATATAAACGCCAAGAAGGAAGAAATGATGTTCCACAAGATCTACATACAGAAACACGACAACGTCAGGTAAGCGTCTTTAACCATCGCCACGCCAACGTTCTCATTTGATGCTGTTTTATTTATTTATTTATTTATTTTTTAACGCCAGGTTTTATTTGACGAGGTCAAATGTAAGTAGCGTGCATGGTGACTGAGCAGTCTGTTACAGCAGAGCCGAGACAGAGACGGCTGTGGCTACTCACATTATTAGTATGAGTAGAATCCTGGATTGAGGATATATTTTTTTTTTCTTAAAGCATTAGACTACATTATGGTAATGGGAGTTTTGCCAAAGAGTTAAATCTTTGATGTCTGATATCGTAGAATAGCTCTTCACTAAGATAAAAGTCTTAAAATAGGATGAGTTAAGATGTACTCCTAGCAAAATGGACCCCGAGACAATTTCTTTGTAAAGTTTGACACTGGAGAATGGAATTTGATTTTATTTCCGCTGTGGCCAAGATTGCATTCCTTTGCACTGAGACTGATGTTGTCATTCCTGAACTCTGTTGGAGCTGCTCTTTAAGCTTTGGGGAGGGTCATAGTTCAAAGTTCTAGTATCTCCAGCGGGACCTTGGATTTAACCTGGAATAATATAAGCCAGTGGAATGCTAACATGACAGAAAACCAGGCTGCATTAACCTTAAGGCATATATGGATAAGGAAAACGCATTCTTTCGCATATCACAGAGAAAGAACTAGTCACGCAAGTGCTCGGACATTATCAAAAGAACACAACGGCACAGCTGATATGGAACCTGATACCCTTCGTTACTAAACTCAGCCAAGATCTGCCGACTTTCGAGCGAAAAGGCTGTTTGATTGACACTGCAAATATCCAGTCATAAACATTTCCTAGGGTGAGATATTTACTTGCCACTAACTTTTTTTTTGTTTTGTTTTGTTTTTTAAAAACAAAAGTCCACACGTGCAGAAGTGAGGATAGTCAGGCAGATGCGATTCTGAAGCTCGTGGCTAAAAAAGTGCACAAAAAGTACACAAAGTAGCAGTAGCTCCGTGGCGGGACATCTGAGCCTGAGGTGGGAATGAATCCGCCCTGAAATGAACAGACCGGTGTAAATGTGTGATAACAGGCCACAAAATCCAACCTATAAACCATCCTCTATGCCCACACTGAAAAATAAAGATAGTGATAATGATAGTAGATAGTGATAACTCCGGAAGGGTACAAGGATCAAGGGCAGAGCCTGGCTACTTAAAAAAGTTCAAGGATGCCCTTAAGTGAGACCTTAGTGTCTGTGGGAAAACAAAAGCAAGCACAACACTTTTAGCACTGCAGAGATACATGAAAGAAACAAAGACCCCAAGAATAAATAGCTCCCTTGCCAGAGAATATCATCTAAACTATATTGTCATTTACAGCGCGACAAAACATCAAAACCTTTTTCTCCAGCTTCTCTTCGCATGCTGAGATCCAGCTGTAAAACGGCAAATTAACTAGCGGAGTAAAGTGAGTAGAGTAAAACGAGCAGTGTGCCGTGAGTTTGTTACAAACTTCAAGCACGCACTGCTTTGAGGTCCGGCGGTTGTTTGCGAGCAAAAGCGATCCCATGTAATTCACCCCAGCTCGGAGCATCTGTGTCACATTTGCTCAGGAAGAGTTCAATGCATGAAATTGGCCAATTTTCTTTCAAGGGTGGGGAAACGGCTGTGGCAAATGGTTTAAAAATGTTCCCAGCGGCAGGTTCGGTGAGGTGAACAGCGCCATCTGTTGCCTCTCAGTGCCCTGTTCATTCTGTCGCCTGTAAATGGTTGTTGATGAGCGCAATTCTCTGTGGTTATGAGCTCTTTAAGTAGGCCAGGCCGCTTCTGTTTCTCTGACTTGCCTCATTGATCGTGACCCATCTTTAATCTAAGCGAAATGATGACTCTCCAACGTAGTCCATCACACCATCCGCCATCGTCCTGATTAGACCTGTGTAGGCGTTGACCTCCTTTCTGTTTGTCCTTGTTTTTTTTTTTTTTTTTCCTTTCTTCTTTCTTTTGCAGCATCCTCTTTGCAGACATTGAAGGCTTCACAAGTCTGGCGTCACAGTGCACAGCGCAGGAACTGGTGATGACACTTAATGAACTGTTTGCTCGTTTTGACAAATTAGCCTGGGTAAGCATACAGCATACACCATCGATCCCTCGGTTCGACTCTTAACATCGGCTCTAACTTGAGAGATTACTTGATTAAATCCAGGATTATTACACGTTCCCGATTTCTCCTCAGTGAATGTTTTTCTCAGCTTTGTGTTGCTAGTTATTACAGACGCAGCTATTAAAGCACAATATGGGTGCCGTGTGATTTCAACTGGAGGCTGAATCAATATTAAAATGATTGCTTAGGGGGACTTTTACTTATTTTTATTTTTTTTTTGTCGATGGAATGAGGTCACTGTGAAAGTAATATTTCACCCAAAACCAGCATTAGATATAGCGATTAGAGATTTTATTACACAAGAGCAAGCTCGGTAAAGGAAATCACAATCATCGGTACTTTTGTCTGAAGCTCTAGTTACTGAGTCTGGTGTTGTTTTAAACTGAAATGGGATTTTAAATAAAAACAAAGATTTTTTCAGGGACTCGTTTGTCTGGCACAAGATAAACTGCCATATGTGAAAGTTGAGACAGTTTGATCATAGTGTATCCCCTTATCAGTGTGCATAAAGTACTTTTACAAAGATAAACAAACAGGTTTGTACATGTTGGGCATGTTTGAGAAGCAGCAAAGGCCTGACAAGCAACAGTGTGTTAGAGGGAGTGACCCAGATGTAGTGCTTTTAACGCAAATTTTGTAAATAGGACTTTTAATTAGTCCTGTTAAACTATTAGTTCAAATAATTGTTATACTGAATTTTGCGTAAGGTGTGTGAGAAGGGTGTTGTTTCTATATCTTTGTGTGAACAAAGTATATGTTTTCATTTGGTTACTGAAGTCAAGGCTAGGGTTAGGTTTAGGGTGTAGGTGTAGGCATGGAATTAAGTAGCTACATTAATAAATATGTCAGTGGAAAGTCTTTACAAGGATAGTAAATCAAGTTTATGTGTGTGTGTGTTTGTTTTGGCAGGAGAACCACTGTCTCAGAATAAAGATCCTGGGCGATTGTTACTACTGCGTGTCTGGCTTGCCTGAGCCGAGAGCAGATCACGCTCACTGCTGCGTAGAGATGGGAGTGGACATGATAGAGGCCATCTCGTGAGTCCGCACATTTTCAGAATCAAAATTGATTTTTATTGTGTGAGGTATGACTTTTAATGGAAGTGACTTTTCTCATTCAAACCAAACACTGTAAAGGCAAAGGAAAAAAAGAAAGAAAAAAAAAAACCTGTATAATAACAGGACCGATGTGCTGGTTTCTGAGCCAGGGCCTATCATACTGTTCCATGGAAAAGAGCCGACTCTTAACAGACATTAAGTCCATTTCAGTCCCAGCACCAAAACACTGTTCTTTATGAAGCAAGAACGGTAAAGTCAAGGGCATGTCCGTGATCGGCTAAACACTCAAGATAATAAAAGCATATTATCTCATTACGTACAACACAGTTTTCTATCATGCTGCATCAAGATGATGAAGGTTTTGACTTTGAGTGGTAAAGCGTTCTCAAATCCACAAGTCCCACTCGACAGCCTGTGCTGTTATAAGAAAATAAGCAACGTCGAGGTGACTCCGGAGTTGGTCGTAATTACTTTATTCCTTTAATACCACAGCAATTTTTTAACTTGTTAATTAGAATGTTGCACATTGTATCTATTTATAGGTACATTGTTGCACTAAATGTTGCTGTGGCACGTCCACGAAACAAGTTCACTTTCACTTTCCTTTTTATGCTGCTATAAATAGGCATCTTTTCACCATCCTCGAAGATAATAGGACAGAAGTATGCAGCTTGTGATGTTATGTCTGTCCTGAAGTTTTTGCCGTGGTGGAAAACTTAAAGGAGCAGCTTTAACTCTGACTGAACCACAAAAAGTACCACAGTGAAACCATGATAAACTCAGGGTCAGGAGTTCTCCTGTGCTTGAGTGGGTTTCCTCTTGTTTCCTCCGACTGTCCAAAGACATGCAGATTAGGTCAGCTAGGCAACTCCAAATCGCCAGAACTCGAAGGTGTGAGTGCGAATGGTTGTTCGTCTCTTTGCTAACCTGATGATAGAATCCTGACCTTCCCAGGGTGTACCCCGCATCTCGCCCGAAGTCAACTGGGATTGGCTCCAGCTTCCCCTTAATGGATAAGTGATGTAGATGATGAATGGATGGATGGAACTTTCAAAAGTGTGGTGCATTTTTGAAGGGTTCAAGGGTACTGTTCAGTTTGGAAAGAGGATTTACAAAGCGTTCCCCCAGAGTTAACTTATGGAGATAGTCCCTATAAAGTGTAGTAAACTACTGCAGATTTCTCCATCGTAAACGCAGGGTGGTTCTTACACATCGGTTGCAGCACTGGTACTGCTGGTGTCTGCTGTAAAATACAGCTTATTTAGTGTGCACATTGTGCAGTGTTTACATTATACTCTTAGGCGGAAGGTTTCTGTAAGGGATCTATGAATGATTTACAGTTTTGGCCTCCTGTGAGTTTCGACTTGGAATGTGTTCTGAAAGGGTTAAAACAGCTGTCCTACAGTTCTGCATACCATCTTTACAGATTTCCACACCGAGACAACGTAAATGAACATGTTAGGGTGCTAGATGGAACATTGTAGAAATGGCATGGCAAAATGTAAATATTGTAAATCTACTTTTCAGCCTTATCGACAATGTATGTGCTTATGCAGTGTGTGTGAACTGTGTGTGTGTGTGTGAGCAGTTTGGTGAGAGAGATCACCGGGGTCAACGTGAACATGCGGGTGGGGATCCACAGCGGGCGTGTGCACTGCGGGGTTCTGGGACTGCGCAAGTGGCAGTTTGATGTCTGGTCCAATGACGTCACACTGGCCAACCAGATGGAGGCTGGAGGCAAAGCAGGGTGAGAGTGAGCACCACCCACCCACATCACACACACATATACACACACACGCACACACACACACACACATGGTTTGTGCTGGTTTGGAGTTCTAGCAAACCAGCAGTACAAAAAAATGTTCAGATTCATGTCAAAAAAATTTTTATGTCGCACCCAATGATATCTGTAATAAAAACTTCCACAGCCGTATCCACATCACTAAAGCTACACTGCAGTATTTGAATGGAGACTATGAGGTGGAGCCGGGCTTTGGTGGAGAGAGGAACGCCTACCTCAAAGACAACAATATCGAGACCTTCCTGGTGCTCGGCTGCAGCCAGAAAAGGGTCAGTTGTGTACAGATATTCAGCGGGGTACAATAGTCTGAGTCCACATCAAAAAATCTTAGAATTTCTCTCTTTTTTTTTTCATATAAGATTAGAAATAAACAGAAAGTTTTTAGAATTTTGAAATATTTAAAACAAAGAAAGTAAACGTTCAATATCTTGAATATTTACGTTTTTAAGATTCTGCACGATTTCTAGGTCCGTATTTAAATGTAAGCAACTGTGTGATATTGACCACGTTAGCTTCTCTTTACTAAGGCTTTGTATCGAAGCATGTGTTCAGACGGCACTCTAATGGATTTGATCCAAAATGGATCATATGATTTTGCACAAGCTTGTGGAATACACGCCAGCTCGAATTCTCTTAAGGCTTAAAGGGGACAAACCAGCTGCTATAAATATTTCATAGATTCGGCTTTTTAGACGCATTGTAGACAGTGATAGGGTTTGTGATGAAAATTGTTGAATTAAATGTGAAAATTTGCACTAGTCGTTACAAGACATTTGGACTCCACTAAATACATTATACAGTGCAGCAGCAATGAGGCGTATTTGGTCGTTGTGTGTGCATCATGTAGAAAGAAGAAAAGGCTATGATGGCTAAGCTGCAGCGTGCCAGAGCTAACTCATCCGATGGGTTAATGCCCCGCTGGGTGCCTGACAGATCCTTCTCCAGGACCAAAGACTCCAAAGTTTTCAGGCAGATGGTGAGTTGTGCACAGAACACGAATGTACACTCAGCACGATCCTTCTGCTTTTGGATTAGAAGAATTTATATATGCGTCAGCTTTAAACCAGTCCCTGCGTGTTAATTTATTATTATTATTTAGTTTTGGTTTTTTTTTCAAACACTGTTGATGTAAATATTCAGAAGCATTATTTTACTCTGGCATTTCGGTCCTTTTGTATTCTGACATACTTTCACGTTTCCTGCCTGTCCATCCGTCTTTCGCCACCTTTCTGACTTGCAAAAGGTGACTGAAATGAATGAAGAAATAAAAAGATTTGGGCGAAGCATTTCACATACACAAATTGACAAAAGGGTTTTATTTCATCTACACGTTCGAACAAAAGATCTCCTGAGCTATAAGCTGTTTTTTTTTTTGTTTGTTTTTGTGGTGTTCAGAACCTGTTGTTCAGGCTACAGAGGTTCTCACATCTACAGCATTACTGTAGCAGCAGCCGTTACTATTTCGGCTGCTTGATGCAGCACTATCTGAGCCACTGAAAACAATTTTCAGTTTTTTCTGCTTTTTCAGACTTGGTTGCA
Organism: Synodontis membranacea; assembly: GCA_025674565.1. Classification (NCBI taxonomy): domain Eukaryota; kingdom Metazoa; phylum Chordata; class Actinopteri; order Siluriformes; family Mochokidae; genus Synodontis; species Synodontis membranacea. The sequence goes on from JAOVYU010000024.1 coordinate 6,030,607, forward strand.
GTCGGACGAAATGAATTTAGCGGAAAAAGCCTTTCACTATACCAGACACGAAGGCTGGGTTTGTTTCCGTTAGCGGCTGCTTTTCTTTTCACACCGATTTCTTTTGAAATCTTGGGTTTCTAATGTTTTCTGAAAAAGGCTGAGTGGGTGTAGGTTTCCGTTCCAATCAAGCCGGCACCATGCCTGACCCCACCTGTTTAAACGGCCGACCTTGATTTGACCTTGGACAGTTGACACACTGTCGGGTGTGACCTCTGCTCGGATGTAATGAAAATCTGCACCACAGCTGGCCCTTTCTGGATAAGATTGGACACCAGTGATTTAGATGAACTTGTGAATTCACAAGTCTTACTCATTTGAGCCATTTGAGCAAACTGTTGTCTCTTTGGTTGGTAAAAATGAAGCAAATGCTTCTTATTATGAAACACTTCCATCCGATTTTTTTTTTTTTGTTTTTTTGTGCGAGGGATCTTGTCAAGAAAGCAAGAAAGCGTGTGTTTTTTTTTTTTTTTTCTCTTTCTACCTGCTAGGATTCACTTATTAGCGGTGCTATTACTATGCAAAAATCTGACTCTGAACGTTCCTCCGTCACCCGGAAATGGGTTTTGGATTGAAAATGTAGTGTATACGTTTAGTGCTTCAAATATTTGTATCTGTATTCGGATATAAACCCAGAGTGGACGTGGCCTAAACAGGAATGGGTTTCTCGAGATCATCACATGAGTACATAATTCAATTCAATTTTATTAGTATAGCACTTTTAATAATGGAAATTGTCACAAAGCAGCTTTATAGAAATCCGGATATAAAATTGAAATTTAATTTAATAACTGGCTGAGATGTGTGCAGGACTGTGTGTTTTTTTTATTATTTTTATTTTATTCCCGTCTGTTGCTAATTTATGTCCAAAAGCATAAATTAGTTAGTAATATGAATAAATGAACACTGAAACTGAAACATTAATGTTACTTTATGACCAGCGAGTTTCATGCCTGACCTGCTTATGCTTGCATGGGAGAAAATAAAACAACAACAGTGCGTGGCCCGTTCATCGTTCGTGTTTGTACTTCGGACAATACTCAGTTTCATCCCTTATAAGGAGGTACTTTGCTAGCCTTAATATTAATTTTGTAATATAGAATAATAGTACGAAAGCTGCGAGCTGCAGTTCTGGGAGATGAATCGAATAAATCAAAACTGGCCCATAAAGCTTGATACTACTATCTGTTTGTTGTTATTTAAAGCTGAAGGATGGCTAAATAGGCTGAGTGTGTTTTTATCTTTCACTTTGTTTGTGCTGGTCTCTGTAACTAATCCCTGTGTCCTGCTCATCCTCAGGGCATCGATGAAGCCTCAAGCAAAGACAAGTGAGTACTGTTGTTTTTCTTAGTGCTCCCCGTAGCAGGCAGTGGCTTAGATTACTCTACTGTCACTGTGGCCTCGACGCTGAGCCTGCGTGATGTGAACATGCCCATGAAAGCTTATTTCCAATAAAGCCTTCCTTTGTGTGGCTTATTGAAATACCAAGCCGACTGCTATAAATAGTTAAACAGCTTTAGGACAGTGATTTTAACCACACTGTGACATTCCTGTCGTGCGGAGCAGGATCATTACTTGATCCCTTCCCACTGCTGAAGCATATTTGACAGTTCAGTCTAAATGAAACGCGTGTGCTCTACTTTGCAGCCGTAGTGCTCAGGAGGCCCTGAACCCAGAGGATGAGGTAGACGAGTTTTTGGGACGCGCCATCGACGCCCGCAGCATCGACCAACTACGCAAGGACCACGTCAAAAAGTTCCTGCTCAGGTTCCAGACACCCATTCTGGAGAAAAAGGTCCATAAGCAGTCTAAAAAACAGACACGTTACTGAGACAGAAGATTTGCCCGTGAGCGAAGGCTAACATGTTATCTTTGTGTCCTTAGTACTCTAAGAAGGTGGATGATCGATTCGGGGGTTACGTGGCCTGTACGCTGGTGGTGTTTTGCTTCATCTGCTTTATACAGATCACCGTTTTTCAACAGTATGTAGTTTCAGTACTATGTTAAAACGTGCTGTATATTCCTGTGTATCTTAAGTATTCACCGTTCACCTTTCTAGAACCTTTCCTACATTTTTCCCAAGCGTTGCAGGAACTGGTGCATTCATACTAATCCGTTCCAGACTCTACCGCGATAAGTGGATTTCCGCGAAGTAGTATTTCTGCATAGTTAGAGCATAGAAAACCTGTTTAAGACCTTCTAAATACGGTTTTTAACATTATTAGAGCTCTCTAGACATGAAATAAAACCAGATTTTTTGGAAAAAAGTTAATAAAAAAGAAAAATAATTGACTTAAGACAACTGAGCGCAACCCACATTTTCACTGTCTCGGTCAACTTTTTAATGAATATACTGTATTTGAAAAAAACGCGATAGAGTGAAGCCGCGAAATTTGAAGCGCGAAGTGGCGAGGGTTTACTGTACAGGCAAACTACGTTTGTCAGTTCTGATGGAAACTGGTTGTACATAATTTATGTATTATTTAGACATAATTTAACTGTTTCATAAGACTAGGGGGTGAATACTTTTGCAGTCACAAAAGATTTAAGTATGTTTACATTTTTTTTGCTAATTTATTGTTATCAATTTCCACTATATGATATGATATAATATAATATAATATAATATAATATAATTGTAAAAAATATTCATGACATGTATTTTCAGTTAAGGATTTCACTTCCAGGTTATGGAAATGTTAAGGGGGGGGACTTTTCTTTTAAAGACGTTGAGTGTAACACAGTGTTTCTTTTTCCATCTCGTACTTTTCTGCAGCACAACACTAATGCTTGGCATCTTCATGAGTATCTTTATAATCCTTGCCAGCATCCTCTTCGTATGTGCCATCTACTCCTGTATTAAGGTCAGAACAGTAACTCGGTCAGGTTGTCACTGTTTGATACGTATAAATGAATTAGTACTGAATATCCCTCCTGCAACTATTTCATTCTTCTGTTTTTTTTTTTTGTTGTTGTTGTTGTTTTTTTTAGCTCTTCCCTGTGGTCTTGCAAACAGTGTCAAAGAAGATAGTCGAGTCTCGCACGAACAGCACGTTAGTAGGAATCTTCACCATCCTGCTTCTGTACCTCTCGGCATTCGCCAACATGGTGAGCACCTTCAGTCTGAAATGAACGAAGCGCTGGAATTTTATGTGCTGATAAATTGCGGATGGGGTTATTGCGGGGTGTTTTTCTTTTCTTTTTTTATGTTATATTCAGGAGCCACTTAAATAGGAACACCTATTATCCAATCAGCCAGTATGTACAGTAGAAGCAACACAATGCATATAATCATGCAGATGTGCCTTAAGAGCTTCAGATAATGTTCATATGAAGCATTGACTATGGCATAGTTGTTGGTGTCAGACTGCCTGGTTTGTGGATTTCAGAAACAAAAACAGAAAATCTCCAGGGATTTTCATGCACAACAGTCTCTAGATTCTTCACAGAATGGTGCAAAAACCAAAAACATCAAGTGAGAGGCGGTTGTAAAGGCAGAATCGCCTTTTTGATGAGAAAGGTCACATGATGGGCATTTTTTCCCCCCTTTTTTTTTTTATTTGTTTTAACTCGGTATTTAAATGTTCTTCTTTCCTCTTTCTTCTCTTCCCTTTGTTCCCGTGGTCTCCCAGGAGTGGCTTTAATAGTCCAAAACCTTGTATCTTTACATATCGCTAGCAAAATCCTTGTGGAGGAAGGAGAATGTGGATGACTAAAGAAGGCACAGGGGTATGGGGGTGGCATTTTGTTTACAACGTACAGAAAAGTGTGATGGGAAAGAACCTTGACGAGATAGAGGTTGATGCTAGTGAATCGTGGTCTTTGCTTAAAGGTGTCCACAGAGGACTGTTGTCCATTAGTGTGATTGGTCAAACCTTTCATGTTACTTCCTCTTGTCGAGTTTCATAATAAAAATTGGTCTGCAATCCTGAAGATATTCGTCTATGTTTAAAAAAAACAAAAACAAAAAAAACAAGCGAAGATAGCGCCCGCCTGGCAGATGATCCCCACAAACGTTCCTGAATACAGAGATCGATTCCCTGGACTGCACCCAGGTTTGAGACCGCTTTAATCAAAAGCACCCAACTCTTTCTGCACACAGATGCAGTTCGAGTTAGCATTCAAGGACTCCTTCATTTCTGATGCACAGAATTCTTAATCCACTCTCCGTTCGCTGCCAGCCTGCAGCTCCGGATGAGTTTGTACATCAGGCTCGCGAGGCCTGGATTTACACAAGATTAAAGATTGTGCATCTGTTCACTTTGTATTAAGCAATAATGTTTCTTGCTTCTTTTTTTTTTTTTTTTTTTGACATTTCAGATTCAATTGTGACATAAGTGACATATCACTTACCTGAATGGTTTCAGCCATTATCATAATACTGCATTAAAATACACTGCGGGAAGTTTAAAGGTTAACTGTTCTTCGGAGAAAGGTCATTAGTTCTTTTAAAACTGCACTGGAATTTTCCAGACTGGTGCAAAGCACCTAATCATCAGCAGGTTGTAAGTATGAATGCCTCAGCAGCTTGTTTAAAATAACGCTGTCCAGTCAGAAATTGCATTTGTTTTGTACATTTGTGCCTTAATGTCATTTTTGTTAGCTTTGTTATATTGTGATCTGTGTTTCAGTAAGTTTCAAATGGACACAATGATTTTTAGAGAATTTCGCCAAGTGTTAGGAGTTGAATTATCTTTAATTATCTGGAGATTGTGATGTGGACTCCTGATGACGCGACAGCCATCCATCCCCTATCAATCACATGTACTAGCATTCACGGGTGCCTGGGAGCTCATGCATGCGGAAGTGGGTAGATAGCACTTTCCTCCAAGCGGTTTACACCACCCCAGGGATTCAGGGGTGGCATCAGTGAGGAGTGAGATGGAATATATGAAAAAAAAGGAATTTTTAAATGAGACTTGCCGTCTTTTCGCATCTTTTGTAACAGGAACACATTTTAACATACAATTGAAGTATAATGGAAAGTAAAAATACACCAAAAGGGCGGGGGGGTTTTTCCCTACAAAAAAACAGCAAATGAAACAACTGATGTAACTGACCCCCTGGAAGTCATGCTTCTCCCCCCATTTCACCAAATAATATCTTGTCTTCAACTTGATTTTCGTGCTTGAAAGTGTCCCTTTAGCATGGTAAATGGAGGGTACTGCTTTGAACATTAGACGAACATGTAGTTAAACATTAAGTATGTTTTTTTGGGATGCCACCAAAAAAAATTGGCTGAAAATGTCAAGAAAAGCTTTGGGTTTTTTTTTTTGTTTGGTTGGGTTTTTTTTGGACCTTATGGGGAAAAGTTTGAATAAGTCTGCCTTAGACATACAGTACTCTGTGTGGCCAAAAGTATATGGACACCTAGGTATCTCATACCAAAGCAATGGGCATTAATATTGAGTTCCTTCTTTTCTGCTCTAAAAGCCCCCACACTTCTGCTAAGGCTTGTACTATATTTTGCCACGTGGTTGAGGGATTTGTGCTTGTTGGCGCTGGGTGATGAGGCCTGGTGCGCGGCTGTCCTTCTAATTAATCGCAAAGCTGTTCAGTGCAGTTGAGGTTTGGGCTCTGTGCAGGCCACTCAAGTTCATAAACCCCAACCTTGACAAACCATGTCTTAATGGAGCTCGCTTTGTGCACAGGGGCATTGTCATGCTGGAACAGGTTTGGGCTTCTTGGTTTCTGTGAACGTTCAAAACAATTGTTGTGCTTCCAATTTTATGGCAGCAATTGGTGAAGAGCCACGTGTCGCTGTGATGGTCAGGTGTCCACAAACATTTGCCCGTATAGTGTATGCTGAACTGAAGGGATATTAAGTGTAAATAATGATTTGTAACTTCATCTTGCAGACTTGGGTCCAACAGAATTTCAGCTAAGGCATAGTCAGAAAGCACTGTAATGTAAACATCCTGCATTTACTCATGGCTAAAATGACTAAGTCTAGAATCTGCTCATCTGTCTCCGTGTCTTTATCTGTTGGCAGTTTACATGTGAGAAGGAGCTCCTGATTCAGTGTGTAGCACAGGACCGGAACATCTCTGAGAGCGCCATGGCACTGTGTATTCTGCACAACCTGACCCACGCGGCAAACGGGACACTCACGCTCTGTTCCAGCCACAAAATACAGTGTCCTTTCCCTGAGGTCAGTGCGTATAAAGCGTGCAAGTCCGGTGCGTGCTCCAGCGCCTTGCATTCGTATCCACATATCAAGTCCGTGTGACAGCGTATCTGACGTGCCTGTTGTGTGTCCTGTCCAGTATTTCACCTACAGTGTGCTGCTGACTCTGCTGGCCTGCTCTGTCTTCCTGCACATCAGCAGTATAGGCAAGCTGGCGTTAATGCTGCTCATTCAGATCAGCTTCCTGCTGCTGGTCGAATGGCCTCTTGTGGTGCTGTTCGATAACGCCGACCTGCTGGTGTCCGCCAACGCACTGTGAGTTCAACTCACCACACTGCTCGTAGCTCTGAGAAGAGAAAGATTCCGACAAGGCATGCGTCAATCAATCAATCAGGGCATTTTTATGTGGACGAGTAGGAGAAAATAAGCATGATATGGGACCTATAGCCTGATACCTCTATTGGTATTAATGCGTCCATAGTACAGACATTAAGATCTAATGAAGGATTCAATTTGTACAATCTATAACCCTTGCTAATGATCCTCATGATCATGATCCTATGTTAGATGATTAGAGAAACATGGCATCTTTTGCTGTTGAGCTAAGAAGAAGTGCTTTTATTTCACCTTCTGTATAATTCTATACAATAGTGCTTACTTTGTACGACCTTCATGTGACATTCTGCTTTAGGTCTTAGCTCTATGTGTGTGTGCGTGCGTGTGTGTGTGTGTGTGTTTGTACTTTGTGGGTCACGCAGCATGCAGGTCATTAATGAGAATGTTTCTATTTTTGTACGCAGGTCTGGTTTCAATAAAACAGAGCCTTGGTAAGTTCATAACACAGACGTTGATTTTGTGTCCTTGAAGTTCAAAGTCTGTGTGAGTGGTGGACTGAGACCCAGTCACTCCAGATCTAGATCTAGAAATGAGTCTTGACTGAAACCTTTCTTGAAATTGAACTAAAAAATGTAATGCATGGTATTCCAAAACTTTTGACAGGCAGTGCCAAATTTTTAGTCAACCAATCCTTTTAGAAACTTTAGAAACCAGAATCCAAATATATAAATATAAAACTAAGTCTAACCCTAACCCTAATCTAATAGCAGTGAGTAGCACTGAATGCTCTGAAAAAACTGTACACTCAGTAAAAAAAAAAAAAAAACCCTGTCATTTCATTACAAATAGCTTACAATTAGTATGTTATGCCACTATCCTATTAGCCTACTAATTTATTAATAAATTAAGGGGAAAAAAAAAAAAACTCTTTGGCTGCTCAAGTGGCACGACATGTTAGTCCTGTCTTCAGGAGATCACCACAGCCAACCATGGCCAATGTATAGGCAAGAGCAATCGTAACCAATCACGGGTGACCGTTATCGAGGAAAAAAAAAAAAGAAAGAAAAATGATGACTGGTTTCATGTGGAAGCGCATGAATGGGTCACAACTACTCAAAAAAACTCCAAACAACCAAACAATTCTGAACTTCAGAATTTTCTTAAAGTGGTTCCAGAATTTGCCATATTTTATGTAGATATTTTGTATAATGTGCAATTTTTTGTCTCTGCCATGGATTTTAAAATGGAAATTCTATGAAATTCTAGCATGAATCTGTTCTAGAAAGAAGAAAAAAAAATGGGCAAAGACTTGACGAGCATTATTATTAACAGCCATGTCAGGAAGATAGCGCCAGGTAGGATACAGAGGGTAAATATCACAATATAGGAGAATCCTAAAGCTGCCTAGAGGATACGAAAGAGGTTAGAGGCTGATGTAAATGCAGATATTAGATTATTAGATTATTATTATTAGGGGCTCATACATGAAGCTGGAAAAGAAAAGATTTATTCTTAAACCATTCATGGGCGTATTTACACTAGAATTTGTTTTTTTTTAAAAATCCTGTAAGTTCATTCAAATGTCTGTATCCTTCTCATTCTCTTAAGTGTGAGAAGACCTAACTAATGTAAATGTAAATGTAACTATTTTTTTTTCTTGTTAATAATCAATGTGAAGAACACAGCACAGCAAAATGTCTTCAAGATCATTGTCTAATTTTTGTGGGATGTAATCACCAAACCTTTCCTCATTTCTGTCCCTGCAGCCCTGAAATTGCGAGGAAGGTGCCACTGAAGATGATGACTCCAGTAATCCTCACCGTATTTGTGCTGGCGCTGTATCTGCACGCACAGCAGGTCGAATCCACCGCGCGCCTCGACTTCCTGTGGAAACTGCAGGTGCATCTCGCCATGCTCACGCCACTGAGAATTAGCCTTTCCTGTAAAGTATGAAATTGCAGATTACATAACAGACTTTTTTGTGCCCGAGGCTTCATTCAGGTTCGCGTTTGCGTGTCATTTTTGCCACGGAGCCGTAATTGCGGAATACGTAATGCTTGAAACGAAAGTAACAGATCGGTAAATTGAGGATGAGGTAGCGATGAAGGCTTTCCGTGAAACCGGCACGTTTGTGAACAGGGCAGAGTGAAATGAGCGAAGGAGAAGGAGGAGACATTCTAAGGGTGCTTTCGTATATGCAGTGTTTATTCAGTTTGAATGGAGCCCTTGTGTGTTTACTCTCTCGGTGCAGTTTGTTTGGGCAGGTGAGAACACAGCAATCTCACTCGGGTGTGACCGTTCCAGAAGCATCTGTGAAAGGTGTCCTTGGTCCGCTTCCAAGCGAACTCTTGTGAGGTTCATTTTCAGTGAGAAGCAGATTGAGCTCTGAACTGCAGGAAGTGAAGCAAACTCGCCATGTAGTTTGGGCTGCAGCATTTGATCTGTATATTGTACTACATTATTACTGCACAGGTGACTAACTGTCTATAAATCCCTCTACTACGCCGCTACACAGTCGTCTCTACATATGTATATTTGTTTGTCTATTCAGCTATTTCTTTTTATAGGTACATTTGTTTACTTTTCTATACAACTCTTAGTTGCCAACTAAATTTCATTGTAATTGAACTCGATTCTGTCGTAAACTGAGCCAGAGGACAGAGCCGTAGCGCTGCAGAAACGTATTCTGGATATTTAGACCAGCAAACGAACGCTGGGCGAGGAACGCAAATGTTGTCTTTGTCTTTAGCGATTTACTGCGCTAAGCAATGCAACTGGGTTTTTAGACTCTTAGATAATACCCTTAGTCCCTGACCTAGTGAACTAGCATTTGGTTGTGTTTTTGGTAAAGACCTTAAAGCGCATCTGTAAGTTGCTATGGATACGGACGTCTGCTAAATGCCATAAAAACAAAGTCGACGTGATAATCGAGCATCCGGTGTAGCAGAGTGCCCTAGCAACATTGTCATCTCTTATTTATTTCTGTTGTCATCTGCCCCCAAGGCAACAGAAGAGAAAGAGGAGATGGAGGAGCTGCAAGCCTATAACCGTCGTCTCCTTCATAACATCCTGCCTAAAGACGTGGCTGCCCACTTCCTGGCCCGAGAGCGCCGCAACGACGAGCTATACTACCAGTCATGTGAGTGTGTGGCTGTGATGTTCGCCTCCATCAGTAACTTCTCCGAGTTCTACACAGAGCTCGAGGCCAACAACGAGGGCGTAGAGTGCTTGAGACTGCTCAACGAGATCATCGCTGACTTTGATGAGGTAAGGAGGCGAAAGGAGGACATGGCGGTAATCCACGCTAACTCTCACTGATGTAAAAAAAGGGGGGGGGGGGGGGCTAGGATTGACGTTATTTTACGAGTCTTACTCTTCTGTCTTTTAATGTTCTCTCTAGTCCCTGTGCCTAAATTATGTTTATGATTTTAGTGATGATTAAGTGGTCTGTAATGTCCTCAGATCATCAGCGAAGATCAGTTCAAGCAGCTAGAGAAGATCAAAACGATAGGAAGCACGTACATGGCAGCATCGGGCCTGAACGACTCCACATTCGACAGAGAGGGCCGCTCGCACATCCTGGCATTAGCTGACTACGCCATGAGGCTACGAGAGCAGATGAAGTACATCAACGAGCACTCGTTCAACAACTTCCAGATGAAGATTGGTCAGTGAATTATCAACCCGACTACAGTTTGTAACTTCAGTATGGCACAGTAAAGCCATTTGGCTGTTTTTAATCATTTGCCATAAACTAGGGCTTTTGACTTTGAATCACAGCAGGAAAAAAAATAACAGCGAGTATATGTGTGGTTTCTGCAGGGCTAAACATTGGGCCTGTGGTAGCTGGAGTGATCGGAGCTAGAAAGCCGCAGTACGACATCTGGGGAAACACGGTCAATGTGGCGAGTCGCATGGACAGTACGGGAGTACCTGATCGCATCCAGGTGCCAGCTCTAAAATAACATACTGTGCACTGACCACTTTAATAGGAACACCTGTACACCTGCTCATTCGTATATCTTCCATATATCAAGTTGCAGCAGCACAATGCACAAAATCATGCAGCTGCAGGTCAAGAGCATCAGTGAGTGTACCCCTCAAACATCAGAATGTCCAGAGTTCACTGAAACTGGACAATTGAAGATTGCATACCAATCATTCCAGTCATGAACCGTCCAGTTTCAGTCACCCTGTGCACGCTGTAGCCTCAGATTCCTGTTCTCGACCCCAACGTGGTCTTCTGCTCCTGTAGCGCATCCACCTCCCGCCTTGAGGTTCGATGTGTTGAGCGCTCTGAGCTGCTTTTCTGCTCTGAGGGTTGTAAAGCGTAGTTAGTTGTGTTACTGAAGTCTTCATTTCAGCTCAAACCAATCCGCCCATTCTCCCTCATCAAGAAGGAGTTCACACCGAAGAACTTTAGCTCAACGGATGTTTTTTGTTTCTCGCACCATTCTGTTGTGCAGGAAAATCCCAGCAGGTCAGCGGTTTCTGGAATACTCAAAACACTCAAAACAATCCTGACACAGTACTGAGATCATATTTTTCTCCAATCAGATGTTTCATGTGAACATCCACTGAAGCTCCTTGATCTGTATCTGAATGAATTACGCGTTGTCATGCTGCCACATGATTGGCTGATCATTCATGACAATTATAAGAGAACAGGCGTTCCTGATAAAGTGGCCAGTGAGTGTATATTTTTACAGTAAAGATTTTTTTAATGGGAATGCCTTCATACATTTTGTGTCATTTTTATTAGACAAATGGCAACGATGTAGGCCTCACCAACTTTCCAATATTAAGTGCCCCCTTTGAAGCCCCGCCTCTTCCCAAGTCTCACATTACTAATAATTTGACCATTGTTTGCTGACCTGCATAGCACAAATGTTTTCAAACAGCTTGAACAGCAGAAGATCAGCATTTCCCTCCTCACGCTGAAATATGTCACGTTAGTGAAGAAAAACACATTTATGCAGGGGTATTTCCCCTTAAACCACTCACTCCTAACCATAATTAACACCACTGACAAAGACTGCTTGTGTAGTACAACCTTGAAGATCATGCATCTAACATTGTTTCTTCATTTGGTTGGTGGGAAATTCCCCTGCTTTCTGCATGTGTACGCTGGACTTGATTCACACCCATGATGTCATAACACTGACATTTTATTACACGTCATTTGAACCGGTGTACAACCACAAGTCTAGTCATTTAGCTTTGATTAACAATAGGTAAATCTGGTAAATGAAAACCACAAAAAAAAAAATTTAAATAAAATAAAAATTCAAGCCCTAAAATGAATAAATGCAGCTTGCACTGCCATCTGCTGTATTCCACGTGCAATTGCAACGTGCCATCAGTCCTGCAGAGTTCAGATGATGCTCCACACACGCCTAATCATGTTCTGTTCTCTCAGGTGACCACTGATCTGTACCACGTGTTAGCCAGTAAAGGCTACCAGCTGGAGTGCCGCGGCCTCGTCAAAGTCAAGGGGAAAGGAGACATGACCACTTACTTTCTCAACAGTGGCCCTTCTAGCAGTTAACACTGACCACACGCCTCCAGTTGCACTGAAGTGAGCAGAGATGAAACTCTGAACGGAACGTCAAGCCGCACTTTTTTTTTCTTTTTTTTTTCTTTTTTTTTTTTGCCAGTCTGGAGTATAACCACTGAAGGGCTCGCAGCTGAGTCATGTAACGGAGGTGTTGAATACATGCACACACTGAGAATATTTTCTCATTCTTAGCTGCTCTCACAGACCGTCTGATCGAGTGAGCTGTCTAAGAGCCGTGGCCTTAGATGGAAACCAGAAGGATTGCATTCGGTTGTTTTATTTTATTTTATTTTATTTTTTTGGAACGATTTTTAAAGAAACACTTTAATGACGAAAAAAAAACAATGCACAAATACACATATATGCAAGGATGAAGTAAGAATGCAGATGACCAAAGAACAAAAATGTTTGATATAGGAACACTACATATGTTTCATATGTCTGAACAATTGCCAGTTGACAGATTGACTGATTTTTTTTTTTTTTTTTTTTTTTTTTTTTTTTTTTATGATTGTCAACACGACCACACATTTTGTTCTCTGATGCAATTAAGACTCCTTCTTGCCATGTACTATGAAGGCTTCAGATACCAGAGAGGGATTTGAAATAACTTTTATTCATGGCTTATTGGTACATTTTTATAGTGTTTTCGGGGACTCTGGGAACCATGAAGTGAAGAAACTGTATGAAGGACAAACATTGACATCGGGCATGGGAAGTGTATTTTATTGTTTATGTTGTCGTAAGTTAAATATGTGTGCGTGTGTGTGTGTGTGTGCGTGTGTGAGACAAGAGTGAGTGAGTGTGAATCCATTGTCATCTTTAAAGGGCATAACTTGTCACTGTGAGATTTATATAATCTATGTGCAATTACTTTATTGCCAAATCGACTGCTCCCAGGCATGTCTGACTTTCATTATCATCATTTCTTTCTCTGTTCATTCCTCCTAAATGAGTTAATTTCCTTAGTTTTATTCCAATTCCTTGTTTCATTCTAAACGAACTAGCTAGCAGTGATGTTGCCACAGTGCTGTTTTTAATGCTTAACACACTTTACCCTTCTGATTTAAAAAAAAATTATATATATGTTTCAGTCTACAGCAGGGGTGTCAAACTCATTATACTGTAGGTAATTCCACTTAATCCAGTGTCAAGTGACCAAAATAAATAAATAAATAATCAGTTCAGTGACCAATAACACATCAATCCTCTTAAATGTCTTTATTTAACGGTAGTTATCTGTAAGGTACGTTCCGAATGCACAAACGGATTGAACATACAATATACCACGTACAAAACCAATCAAACACACTGGAGTTCGGTATCAAGGAAAATCGTACAAATTGTGGTTTTACAGTACACCGTTTTGCATAAGTATTCACCCCCTTCCACATTTTGTAGTGTTAAAACCTGGAGCTGAAATGGATCTAATACTGTAGGGACGTATATCATTTTTTTGGTTTGTTTTTTAGATTGCTAATGAAGAGTTACATGTTATTAGTACATTTTGTCAATAAGTTTTGCAATCCTGCAAGCCAATTTAGATTCTAAAAATGTTTGACACCCCTGATCTACAGCGTGTGAGTGCAAAGCCACCAGTGTGTAAACATGTTTGTCCAACGTACGCCTATTTAAGCAGCTCTTTAGAGGGACGCATATTGAAGCCATTATATGACATGACATTGGGAAACAAACACACGTTTGGTTATCTCTGAAAAGTGTTGCTATCAGGACAAAACGTCCCCTGCTTTACCATTATCAGCCAATAGCAATACACACAATCTGACACTGACATCAGGTATCAGTCTGACACTGTACTCATACTCGTAAATGTTATGTCAAACAAACCCAATGCTAACTTAATGCAGCATAAAAAGGAAAGGAAAAAAAAAAAAAAGGAACTACTTTAACAATTTAATGGCAACAATAAACTATCTGAACTCACTGACTGTTCCTCGTTAGTTCCATGCTGTTTAAGTATCACAGGTCATATTTTACTGAAACATACTGAAATGTTTATGTTCCATTTGAACTCGGTGATAGTGTTGTTTGGTTTTGTTGGAAAAAAAGAAAAAAAAAGAAGTGGAACCCCTTGATGATGAAAACAATAAACCCTGTGTCTTCAGTATCACTCATCTCTTAATTACTGGGACAGAAAATTGTAGTATTATTAAAACAAGAGCCTCATTTTAGTTTTTTTTTTTTTTTTTCCAGTAACTTGTACCTGCAAGTATGTGTTTGTAATAAATATTATTAGTGTGACTCCGAAGCAAGCGCACTATTGTTATCCGTCATACCAATTTTATTTTATTTTTTTCTTTTGCCACACTTCTCGAACCCAAACCAACTCCAGCTTGAATACAGCTTTTTGGAAAGGTGTGCTGCTTCTCTCAGTTTTCTGTTGTTTTTCTCCCCGAAGGAATACATTGAGTTTTGGAATCGAAGAATTCCTGCTCAGTTACGCTTCACCAGAGAGCCATCAAACCTAATATAGCACCTCGTGATACCTCACCCAGCTCAGCTGTACCTCGCACTCGTTTTTGTCTTGCTTTTCATCCATCTTTTTTTTTTATCCCATTTTCAGCAATGCATTTTTTCCCCCATAGAAATACACTGGCCATCACAATCCAAGCTCTGCCACTCAGTCATGATTCATCCAACAGCCATTTTTTTTTCTTTTTTGCATTGCGCAATCTCCTGCATTTTTTTTGAGAAATGTACTTGTCTAATTATAAATAGAAATAGCATTATTAAAAAGTAGTTCATGAGGCCCATCCTTCTTCTTGTATTTGCAGTACTATGGAAATGTATCATCTTTTTTTTCCTCATACATAAAGCACCCGAACTCTTTAAGAATGTTAAAAAGTAAATCCCACTTTAAAAACTGAAGGTCTTTGTTTCCTATTATTTTTCCCACTCATGGTATTCTACGTATTCATTAATTCTTTCATATTTTGTCTTCATGGTAAGTGGTATGTTTTCTATACAGGCCACACTGAGCTTCCCAGCTTCATTCATTCATGTTCATTCATTCGTATTCAGTATAAAGGTTTTATCCTGGTCAAGGTCGAGGTGGATCCAGAGCCTATGACCTGTTTATTACATTCACACATTCTTTCACATTTAGTGGCAATTTAGTGTACACAATGCACCTACCAGCATGTTTTTGGAAGACTGGAGGAAACTGGAGAACCTGGAGGAAACCCAGAAGAACATGCAAACTCAGAGTCTGTGAAATGTAATCTCTATAGCAGCATCTATAAAGCTGGAGGTGGAATGTCTAAATTATAGCATAGATGTCACAAAGTTCAAATGAGTGCTTGGTTCATTGTAGTGGTTGTTATTCACTGAAACATGCACAGTTGGATGAAAAGTATCAATGGGGAATGCTGAAAATATAAGTATTAGACAGCAGCGTAGATTTCATTCTGTTTTTATAGGAAGCTCTGCATTTCTTGCCTCGTCTTAAAAGAATGGCAACAGGTTTGACTTGTTTTACAGTAGGGCGACGTCTGAGAGCAAATATGTTCAGCATTTTACGATGTCCTGGAAGCAGGTTGAAAAACTTGTGCCTAATAATAACTAATATGCGTAGATTTTCCTATGTTAGAGATGTAGATATAGACTTTGACATACATTTTGGAATTAAGACAGAGAATATGAATCCAGCCTAGGAAGAATTATGAAAGATCTGGACAAATCACCCTGAGAACACTGTTTTTCTGTGTTGGTGCACCTCTTTACAGGTTGTAAACAATAAAAATACAGAAGAGTCAGTGTTCATGACACACACACACACATACAGTATATATATATAATATTGTATTATAGTTATATTTTATAGTGAAAGTATGTGGTAAAGAAGGGAAGGTTGTTGATGGAGTTGGTAATGAAGAAAGTGGGGATGAAGTGATTGCAGGTCTGAATAGGGCCTTAGATGGCCTTAAAACAGTCCTATACAGCAGTGACCAGACCTTCAGAAGCAGAAAACACATGATCCTCAAAATCAAATATGCTCTCCAGGAGGCTAAACATCTCATTCAAGAGAGAGAGAGAGAGAGAGAGAGAGAGACTGTTATCAAAAGAAATTACTCTATTCTGAAATGCTACATGAGGCCCTTACAAAATTCTTACCTTACTAACGTCTTCTCTGTAGAATGATGGAAGTTGTAGTTGTGGTTGTAATGTGGAACATTAAGACATGTCCTTCCTGATGATCAAGAATTCCCCAGGACTCTGGAAGAGTAAGGAATAAAAACATGTATGAGGCAGAGCATGGAGGGTTTTTTATTTTTTTTTAGTATTTTAATATTTTAAATCCTGTATCAGCTCTGAGATACGCTATACTTTCTTATAGAAAACAGTTTCCTACTGGAGAGATCAGAGATTGATTGCCTCTCCGAACACCAAGCAGCAGCACCTTGCAGGCATTGTCAAAGGAAAAATTGGTCAAATTTACTAAAGCCTAGTTTGTCAAACTCCCCTCAGTCTGCACCAGCTCTGCTGCCTTCAAGATTGGCAGAATACTGAACCAACTTCAGCAGGTGGCTATACTGCCATATGGAGGTCAGGCACACTCTAAAAGAGGGAGAGGTTTTCACCTGAGCCTAAAGTACAAGCTTTTAGATCATATTAATTCAATACCTGTGTTTAAGATCATGATTTTTCTTACCTTTCATTTAGAATTGCCAGATGACCTAGAATCTTTCTTCCAGCACCCTGGCATAATTAGAGGACTGTTGATGATTCAGAATGGTCTGAATGGTCTACAGAAACAAATTAAGACATATTTTGTACACTTGGAGTGACCATACTGTATGAGTGGGTAGCATGGTGGTGTAGTGGTTAGCACTATTGACTTGCAGCAAGAAGGTCCTGGGTTCGATCACTGGGTCAACCAATGTTCCTTTCTCTGTGGAGGTTGTATGTTCTCCCTGTGCCTGTGTGGGTTTCCTCTGGGTACTCAGGTTTCCTCCCACAGTCCAAGGACATATACTGCAGATTAGGTTGATTGCCCTTATGTGTGAATAGTCCCAGCCACTGAGGTACACAGGTTATTGTGCAGTCTAAGTGCAGGTCTGGATAAAATTAGGAGGGTTGTGTCAGGAAGGGCATCTGGCAGAAAAAAACCCTGCCAATTCAACATGTGGATGAACGGAGAGCAACCAGAAGAAAAAGAGTGAAAGTATGAGGTGGCTGAATCAGAGGAAAGTTGTCAATCCCCACTGCAGTATTTATTGTGTGAACAAAAGTAAATGTTGTAGTTGTTTAAAGCTGCTGTTGTACTTACCACCTGCCTCATCACCATACTGACAGTGTCTGTATCAACCTGTAAAATATTATATCTAATATCTAAATAAACAAAAGGCCTTGAGTACAAACTAACTACCTCACTATAAACTCAGCTCACATTATACTCACTACCTCACTATCTATTAAGCTCACTACCTCACTATCTAATTACCTCACTACCTTACTATCTAATAAACACACTACCTCACTATCTATTAAAATCACTACCTCACTATCTATGAAACTCACTACCTCACTATCTAATAAACACACTACCTCACTATCTATGAAACTCACTACTTCACTATTAAACCCGCTACCTCACTATCTATTAAACTGACTACCTCACTATCTATGAAACTCACTACCTCACTATCTATGAAACTCACTACCTCACTATCTATGAAACTGACTACCTCACTATCTATGAAACTCACTACCTCACTATCTATTAAACTGACTACCTCACTATCTATGAAACTCACTACCTCACTATCTATTAAACTGACTACCTCACTATCTATTAAACTCACTACCTCACTATCTATTAAACTCACTACCTCAATATCTATTAAACTCACTACCTCACTATCTATTAAACTCACTACCTCACTATCTATTAAACTCACTACCTCACTATGTATTAAAACTCACTACCTCACTATCTATGAATCTCACTACCTCACTATCTATTAAACTGACTACCTCACTATCTATTAAACTCGCTACCTCACTATGTATTAAAACTCACTACCTCACTATCTATTAAACTCACTACCTCACTATGTATTAAAGCTCACTACCTCACTATCTATTAAACTCACTACCTCACTATGTATTAAACTCACTACCTCACTATCTATTAAACTCACTACCTCACTATCTATTAAACTCACTACCTCACTATGTATTA
>JAOVYU010000024.1:6089687-6103731 GCA_025674565.1 Synodontis membranacea
TACTTCTTACATTTTTAAATTAGGGTCGTTACATTTCACCCCCACCTCTCCTCTCCCATCCGTCCGTCCGTCCGCTTCGGGATTAATATTTGCGCCGAACCCCACCTTGTATTTTTAAAACAAGGTATCTATACTTTTACTTGAGTAAAGAATGTGTGTACTTTTGACACCTCTGCTTTTTAGAGATTGGTCGTGTATTGGTCACTTGGCTGGCATTTTCCCTGTCGACCCCGCTCTGTGTTTAGCAGGAGAGTACCAGTCCCAAAAAAAAAAAAAAAAAGCATATTTATTCACTTCCTAATCATCACCACCATTACAATTATTTGTACAGTGTACGGTTTGACGCATTGTCAGATTTGAGGCCTAACTGAATCCAGATGAGTTGCGTTTTGACCGTGGCAATGCTAATAAGCAAAGTAAACTCGTGTAGATATATATGATAAGAACTTCTCTAGTGTTAGCCAAGTTAAACATATACTAATGGAAATATTCTCCATTTGCCTTGACAGTAAGCCTGAGCTGGACGAAGTGGAGGCGGCGCTTCCTGAAAGTGTCTGTTCAGAACATCTGCGTGGATCGTTCCAGAGTCACGTGCCGATTTGCTCGCCTGTCGAAGCATAAATGTGGCTGTTTTGGCGTAATCAGCGATCATTTTCGCGTACTTCGCACAAGCCTGTCTACACCCGTGTTAAATTAGTGAGATTCCGTTAGTATGTTTCAAATAGACATGGCACTGTTCGTAGATCAGGAAATAATCATGCCAGATACGTGACCTTGTGACAGTGTCTGTCCTTAAAAGTGCTGGATAAATAATGTTTAATTGAATAGGTGTGTAACGTGATATTTTGCATGGGCAAAAAAAAAAAAAAAAAAGAAAGAAAGAAAGAAAGAAAGAAAAAGTTCTGCCCCTGTAGTGTAAATTAAAGCTGGAATCAATATTATGGGTTTTGATAGGGAAACCTCATCCCCACCTCACTGTGTCTTTATTTGTTTTTGAAGAGTTATGTTCATGGCCGCCTCGCCTCGCCTCGCCTCTCCTCGCCTCGCCTCGTCTGGCCGTCCTACGTCGTCCTCGGGCCTATTTTCAAAATGCAATTCTTTGGGATTGAAACAGGTCTTTAGTATATGCAATGCATTACCCAAAATGAATTACCACAGACAGTGTGCTCAATCACTTTTTATCTTTTGCCCGCTTAAAGAAAAAAGAAGAAGAAGAAGAAGAAGAGTAATCAAAACCTTTCAACCTATTAGAGGGATGACTTTTACAATTGAATCACGGGGACCACAGGTGCGATAACGAGAGCGCTCGGCTCTAAGCTTGAGTGTGCGCTCCCACCTTCCTCCAGATGTTATTTCATGTTTATCTGTTCTTTAAAAGCTGCACTCCGCAGGCCCCCCACCCCCCCTTCCCCCCCGCCACGTCAAATTCATGTCGTAATGGCGTTCAAGGAAGGAGGTGGGTTTTTTTTTTTTTTTTTTTTTTTTTTAATTCTTGCAGAAAGCACGCTAAAGTGGCAAATTAAGGGGCATCTCGAAGGAAAACAGGATGGAATCGATCAACACCCCTCTGCACTTACAACTACATATGTCCTGATATTTAATTTTCTAGTGCATTAACACACGGTCATTACAACATGCAGCCTCAGTTATTTAATCATAATGCATTTTCTTCTTAAAGAATCGCTGAAGTTTTCAGGCAGGTATTCAGCAGTTATTAGATACAGATGAGCACTTCAGCATTAAGTATAGATTTTCAGTCCCTGCTCACTTAAGGCTTGGAGTTTGTCTTAAAGAGGATAATGGCAAATTAAAGTCCATACCCCATTTATTCAGCAAACCTTGATGGGATAATTTTATAACTGCTGATTCACTCGTTTCCTAGATTTATCTCTAAAGTGGTTTGGTGGTCTAGCCTCCATATACTTACAGTGCAGGCGAGTTTCTCTAAGGTTCCTGCTCTTGGCTGATGATATACCGCCGCGCAGGAGACGTGCACAGTAATTGCCCATGGAAGAATTATTCCACCTCTTATTTGTAATGAGCTTTTGAGCGTGCCATTTGCTGAAGACTACTGCAGGTTACCTGACACTTATCATTTTCCTCTCTCTCTCTCCCCTTTTTCCATTTCACACTTTTACAGATCGCTACAGCGGTGAAGTTCTTGCAGAACCCGAAAGTTCGTCAGAGTCCGCTGGCTACCCGGAAAGCGTTCTTAAAAAAAAAAGGTGAGTGGTGACGCAGTGCAACGATGAACCGTGGGCTCAAAATGCTGATCCACCGAGGTCGCTTGCTCTTAAAAGGGGAACGGGGTTAAAGGTCGGCGCCATGGCTGCATGTAGGGATCGATACAGTATATATATTTTTTCCTTTCTTCCTTCCTTTCTTTCTTTTTTTTTTTTTTTTTCCCTCCCCCCTCTTCATAGAGCCCCAGCCCTGGCTGTGAGGTGGATAAATGAGCTACTAGTTGTGACACTTCTTTGGGATGCAGAAAATTAATATTGACAAACTCTCCTGTACTTTCAGTGCAATTGTCAATTACGCTCCCTCCCAGCATTTTAAGGCTTTTACTTAATTTAGCTGTTATCATAAATATTAAAGGCCTGGGATCCATCGGAACATTTTATCGACCATAAGATTAGTGTGGTGTGAGCACAAATTTGCATTCGCTCTAAATTCAGGGCTGTTTATCAATATGTGCGGGTGATGCATGCCATACAATGCATCAAACCGTGATTCATTAATCTGGGCTCGGAATTAAAAAACAGGAGACGTGACAGTAATTGTGCTTGGACATGTTTTAAGAATTTTAAGAATGATGTTAAGAAAAAAAAAAAGCCTCTTGGTCTTTAGAGATTGGTGACTATACAATGAGGTGCAACTCGTTTCATTTCCTTTATAGGAAATATTAATAACACGAAGCGGAAGTACAGTAATCCCCCCCCCCCACACACACACTTCAGTTAGTTCCTGTTATCACTTACATTAAAGCAGCTATAAACAGTCATATAAACCCTCTGATCTGTCTCTTTTTTTCCCCCTTTCTCGAGAAGGCAGAATGACAAACAGGTCCAGATTTTCGTGTTGCAAAGAAACCCGAAAGCGTGAAGTCCTTCCGTTCCGAAGATGTCCCTTTACCCATGGCGGAAAACCTTGCCCGCTGGAGGCTCCTTACGAATTCACAGATCGCCTGTTACTATCGAAACGACACATTTATAATAAACTAGCAAATTTATATACACCTGGGATTCGCTTTGCAGACTGTCAGAACTGCCGTTAGAGAAAATCGCACGACGGTTCTTTGGTGCTCGTATTCAGTATAGCCGTACCGAGACGTTTCATTGTCGCAAACAGGGCAAACGATCCCCTGTTTAATGAATGCAATACAACGTAAATAATTCAAATTATATGAGCTTTCCAGACGATGGTCAAAGCAAAGCCGGTTTCACTGGATGCACCTTTAAAGTTAATGTACAAATCAAAGTGGATCCGGCGAGCATCACGCCAATGCGTGATCAGCAAGTGTGGGTACTTGGGCATCTTATTTCCGTTTGTGGGGCAGAAATGAACAAAACAATTTGCCCATATTGTGTATGGAACGTCACTCGCTCGATATTAATTTCTTGTTGTCGTTCTTATACTGTTTGTTTTTTTTGCTTCTGACAAGCGAGCTTCGGATGTTGAAAATTACATTAGAGCGTTTAATAATAACAAACTAACCTGGAAATTCAGAACTTGGTACGGTTTAGTTCAAAGATGCAACAAAGAGGAAATGTTTAAAAAAAGGTGAGAATTTGTGCCTTTCATGGGAGCTTTTCATAGCTTGTGTGAGATGTTTTCTTTGGCATTAAACTACCAGTGTGTTCACAGAGGAGACGTTTATCCCCTCATCACTAATCTTTTTCTTTTTTTTCTTTTTTTTAATGACATCAGGCTTTATGTTTCTTGTTCCAACATAGATTAGGGCATCTTCCTGAAATGATTTTTATTTCATTTCCTCCCATAAATTCCTTGTGTGTGTGTGTGTGTGTGTGTGTATGTGCGTGTGTGTGTGTGTTGAAGGACTAATTAATGAAAGCAATGAGATTTGGACTCGGTCAGTGCCAGAAGGCTTAAAAAAGCTGCACAAGCAGATGAGTTAACATGAGACTAGATCTATATTTGCAGACTGGTCTTGTTCACATCATGAAGCTATTATGACTACCTAGTGTCCTTAGAATTTCCCCTCATCAGTGCATCTCTTTAGCAGCAGGTCAGCTTTATCTATAATTCATAGCTCACTCTTGCTGCTTGCATAATGTTAATATTGAATGACGGCTTCTTAATTTCTTTCTAATGCTTTCCGTTTTCCAAATCCACCTCCAGTTTCAGGGTTTTTTTTTTTTTTTTTTTGATGAACAGTGCCGTTTTTGTGTATTTAGAGCCGAACTAATTCTCGATAATGGAAATACATTAGCAGACCTGCCCACCTTTACACATTTTAATATCCGTCGCACGTCGGCATTTGCAAATACACCAACAGTCTTCTTTTTTTTCTTTTCTTTTTCTTTAAAAAAAAAAAAAAACAAAAAAAACAGAGAATAGACTTGAATCTGATAGTAAAGGTATTCTGAACTCCCAGATATTAACTGACACTTCCTGGAAGCCCCGCCCCTTCCTCCTGTTTCACATTAATAATATTTCTCCTGGTGTTCTCCTCTTAATCCGTTTTTCCCTGCTACCGGCCCTCGCTGTCTGTCAAGGGAGACGGAGGATGTTTTAAGTTCATTAATAGAATTTTGCACTGATGCCACTGAAGATTTTTATCCAATAACGATTAAAAACATAATAAGTATTAGATACCGGATCCGTGGTGTATATGGGGTTTTGTGGTAAGCACCAGGCGCTCGGGAGGTGGTGTAGATACAGCGTAGTCACCGAACACTATAGACATTTACACGCGCAGCTTCTTATTAATTACTCTTAATGCTTTTCCTAGATCAGGAAGGAAAACGAACGGTCTTTACACATACAGGACGACGCGGAAGTGCGAAAGAAAAAAAATTGTTGACGAGTTTAATGCAGCATTAATGTGAAAAGTGATGTGATTATTGGAGCATTACACAAAAATAATCACGTGTTAAAGGAGTCAAGAAATGATGATAGTGCTTATTCTTTTATTAAAAAGGAAAAAAGTAAAGAAAAACGTGGGTACTTATCCTGAGAAGTAGGCGAGAACCCTAGACGAGTTCCACTTCTTGGTTCAGGAGCTGAAGCTCCATCACGACCTACTTCAGAACGTCGGAGGGTCACCCTGAGGAGCTGGTGGAGATGCTAGCTCCATGCTTGAGGAGCACTTTCAGGTCATTCTCTTCTTCATGACAATCAGATTAAATGAGACGTGGGTAAAGACTAAGCTCTAGATTTGCTCGTTATCTGTTCTCATCAATGCCGTATCGTATAATACACTGATAACGAAGTCTGATCTAGTTACACTGGACGACGTTTGAATGCTGTGTCCAAATATAGAGAGCAACTTTCATGCCCAAGTTCCTCACAGTTCTTCACGGTTTCCATATGTCAAAATGCATGATACTGGGTTGTTGGAATATCGATACCGTAAATTTTGCCCAGCTCTATTCCTCCTCCGAGCAATTTAGTGCCACTGGACATATTTTGACTTGACAGAATTAAATTCCCAGAGCAATGTGTCCCCGGGGCGTGCTTGGGCTTCTGTAGATCTATACACGTGGATAGACTCGGCCACATGACGTTGACCTAATCATGCTGTAAATATGTATTTTATATATATATATATATATATATATATATATACACACACACACACACACACGTTTGGACATCTTTAAATTCAGAACCTATCCCCAGACTGTGTTATTGACTCAATACTGTGTCTAATCATTTGCACTTGTGAATGTTTTTTTTTTTTTTTGTAACTGTTGGACGCTGTGTGTTTAATAAGCTGGCAATCATGACAACAGTTGCATGTTAACATTAACAGTTAATTACATACATTCTAAGAGTTCGTCAAATGGCTGTGATCAGGGCCGGACCCGGCGCAGTATTTCAGAGGATCAGACCAAACACTTGATAAAATGGTTTATCAGAGTATATTTTAAATATCTTCATCTGCAGAATCATCTTTACCAAGAAGATGATTCGCCATTTCCGATGCTAGCGATATTCCAACAATTCGGCAACATCAGATTGATCTTACATCGTAACCTGAAATTGGAGATATTTTGGGAAGAAACGATGCATGTTTTTGGTCAGAGCTTCCAGGTATATTACGTGAACGAAGAAAATGCTTGAGATGGGTTTCGAATGGATCGCTAACAGTGAATTTATGGCACGCTAGCAGGTAGTGGTTACTTGCTTTCAAAAACAAAAACAGCGCATTGAATTCTGGGAAGTGTGAGTCGGCCCCTTTAACGTCTTAGGTTAGAGACTACAGTAAACCCTCGTTTATCGCGGTTAATCCGTTCCAGACTCTACCGCGATAAGTGAACTTCCGCGAAGTAGTATTTCCGCGTAGTTAGAGCATGGAAAACCTGTTTATGACCTTCTAAATACGGTTAACATCATTAGAGCCCTCTAGACATGAAATAACACCCGACTTTTTGGAAAAAAGTTAATAAAAAATAAAAATAATTGACTCAAGACAACTGAGCGCAACCCACATTTTCACTGTCTAGATCAACTTTTTAATCAATATACTGTATTTGAAAAAACCGTGATAGAGTGAAGCCGTGAAATTCGAAGCACGAAGTGGCGAAGGTTTACTGTATCGGGTGTTTTTAGGGGGTTTTTTTGGTGGTTGTTTTTTTTAATGCACGAATCATCCTAATCTCTATAGCAAGTTCTCTGTCCATCTGCCCAGTTATACAGTATGCATTTATGTAAGCGTCAGTGCTTTGACATTTTCACGGTATGAGGAACCTAGACTAAAAATTCATATTTATTTCAAAAATATCATGATATTTCTCCACCATTAAAAAAAAAAATAGAACCGTAAAACCCAGAGCTCAAAATAAAAGGGAAAAATCATTTATTATGGAATCTTAATTTGAAAAAAAAATTGCCTTTGCACATCCTTGTGTATAACAAAAGCAAGCAGGAAATACAATCGTCAAGTCCAATAATTGTTCTTGTTTCTTCTTCTTTTTTTTTTTTTTTTTTTTTTTTTTTTTTTTTTTTTTAATTCCCTCTCTGAAATACTGACATCTTGGCAAGGGAAAACATCTTTCTTTCAGTCAAATTTATTTAGTATTTCCTGCTATACGTTTACAATAAAACAAATACGAGATTATTAAACCCATTTCTGCACTTACACTCCAGTATTTTCACTTCATTTCGCTTTATTGCTTCTAGATATAAATGGGTAACATTAGCAAAATCATCCCCATCCCCGTCTAACCAGTGGGATTTTTGCCCGTTCTTCGAGGCAAAACTGCTCCAGCTCCTTCAGGTTTGTGCAGTGACTTGTGCTGGCGTACAGCAATCTTCAGGTCATGCCACGGATTTTCAGTTGGATTGCAGACTTGAGCTTTGACTAGGCCGTTCAAAGACATTTAAATGTTTCTATTTAAACCACTTCAGTGTAGCTTTTAGCAGTGTGTTTAGGGTCATTTCCCTGCTGATAGGTGAACCACCAAAAAAGTCTCCGATCTCTGGCAGACTGAAAGAATTTGCCTGTGTAGTGCTTTCCTTATGTCCTGACCAGTTTTCCCGTCTCTGCTGAAGCATCCCCGCAGCATGACGCCGCCACCACCGTGCTTCACTGTGGGAACGGTGTTGGGAAGTGTTGGGATGGCACCACGTATTATGTTTCCCCTGATGGACAAAAAGTTCAATTTGAGTCTCATTTGACCAGAGAGCCTTCTTCCATGTGTTTGGGGAGTCTGACACATGCTCTTTGGCAAACACCAGGTTTATTTCTTTATTCTTCAGTCACTTTTGAATTGGAGTGCACGACTTAAAGCACGGATACGTTAACGTTTAAGCACACTCATGAAAGAAAACAAGCAGTACTTTAACCAGTGTCTCGTTTATAACCATGATCTAATCAGTAACATTATTAAATGTTGTTTTAATCTTATTTGCCACTCCAGACTTTTGTAAGCAGTGCATTTTGTTATCGGACTATTAAATAAGAATTTCAGTTGAAATAACTCCGACCAAGGTCAAAACGGAATAGAAAGCATGAATAAACTTACCCTTACTTTAAAAAAAAAAAAAAAAAAAAAAAGGAATTATGACAGTTAGTACGCCGAGCTGGATTTGCTTTCTGATTGCGAGCGTAATTCATCCCGATCCCAATGTCACCATGTCGCGGCAACCCCTGTGTCCGTGCGCAGATCAACAGCGTTCACCTTGATTTGTTTTGGTTAAGGACGTTCCTGCTAAGAGTTATGCCTTTGAATGGCGCCGCCGTTCTCATCGGTAAATTTGCATGTTGTGGAAAATGGCCTTGTGTCAGCAGAGAGCCATTTCTAGCGCACCTCACCTTGAACAATGTAATTATGTCACGACGTCGTATCACTTTAAAAGCAACTCGTGCAATTTGAAGGCTTGCGAGGGAGGGAGACTAATCTGGAGGCAAAGTGCTGAGTAATCTTAAGCCAATTTCACTTTATTAAATTTCGCACAAAAGTTGCTTTTTTTTTTTTTTTTTTCCTCCCCGTCAGAACCCTGCTGAGTTCACAGAAGCAGTTCCAACAGGAGCAAACCTCTCTCCTGCAGTCTTTTTTTTTTTTTTGGATGGGTTTTGTCATTTTTTACATAGAGGCGAGGTTTGATTTGGGGGGAAAAGAAAAATGATGGGCATATTTCATATTAAAACATGCTTAAAATCCACTAGCATAAATAAGAGCTATGAGGGTGACCTTTAATTCAGTCTGTTTATAGCTAATACCCATTAATTAGGGTTAGGGTTAAACCAAGGTCACGGTTAGAAGCTCTAAACACACCATTTATAAACACACCATACCATTTAACCACGGAGCAAGTTCTCGCTTTGATATTCATCTTAATTATGTATGGTACGTAAATTTCTGGTGCACGCTCGCCTATAACTAAATGCTTTTTTCAGTGTGTTCCTAGGAGTAAGATGTGCATCATTTAATTTGATGATATGGTGAAATTAATAGCTGTGATTTGAGCTAAAACAGAAATCAGTTACTTCGGGGTTTTTTTTTCCTTCTTCTTCTCCTCCTCCTTGTTGGCTTATGTTTTATCTGGGACTTGTGCAGGCGCACATATATAAAGGCTATAAACTTCTTTTTCCTTTCCAACGTCCTCCTCGGCACCATGTCTATAAAAAAAAAATAATAATAATTAAATAAGAAGAAAAAAAAAATGGCTGACCTCCCGAGAACCCCCTGCATAACCCACTCCAACTCAATCACATCCCCAAAACAGCAGCATGTGTCCATCTTAATTTTCCAATACGGTTTAATGTCATATTTATGTAAATATTTTCTGATTTTGCCGTGTATTAGCGAGGAGAAATGTCAGCGCTCACATAAAATAAAACAATAGCGTCGCGTGCCGGAGTGGGATTTAAATTGGATTCCTGCAGCAGGCGGCGCAGCTGATGAAGGGGAGAGCAGGCAGCACTTTGATTACATGTTGCAGGATCTTTACACAATAATCTCTCCTCCACATGTTATTTACATGCACTCTGATGCTTAAATCTGCGCCGAGATGCACCGTCCCCACTCTCACTTGTTATTGCCGACGGGTTCGCTTGTGTATATAGAGACGCGAGGGCTAATGTTCTGTAAATATGGTCAGTGTAAATATAGTCAATGTTGTGGTGCTGTATTTTTAACTGTACGCATGAAATGTACTTTTTAAAGAAGGTTTGCAGTCATTTCAACTCCACATCCTGAATATGGGTGTTTACAGTGGATGGATGGATGGATGGATAGATAGATACATGCACGCGTAGAGAATGAGAGTGAAAGAGTGTACATTGAGAAAGTATTCACCCCCCCCCCCCCCCTTTTTTTTGGTCATGTTTTGTTGTATAATAATTACAAATATGATACAGACTTTAAGGGACTTTGTACCATTTGATTTACAGAACATGCCTACCACTTTGAAGGTGAAAAATCCTTTTTTTTTTTATTGTGGCACAAATCCTGAGTGTACATAAGTATTCGCCCTCCCGCCTAACCAGTGGGATTTGTGCCCATTCTTCAAGGCAAAACTGATCCAGCTCCTTCCAGTCTTGATGTAGAGCAATCTATAATTCATGCCACAGGTTCTCAGTTGGATTGCGGACTTGGCTTTGACTAGGCCTGTCCAAGACATTGAAATGTTTCCAGTTAAGCCACTTTGTAGCTTAAACCCAGTGTAGCTTTAGCAGTATGTGTTAGGGTCATTGCCCTGGTGACAGGTGAACTGAAAGCCCAGTCTCAGAGCTCTGGCAGTCTGAAACAGGTTTTCCGCAAAAATTGCCTATGTAGTTGCTTTATTTTAATCCTGACCAGTTTTCCAGTCTCTGCTGACGAAAAGCATCCGAGCAACATGACGCTGCCGCCACCATGCTTCACCGTGAGAGTGGTGTTCGGAAGTCTTGGGTTTGCACCTTGCATTTTGTTTCCCATGATGGCCAAAAAAGTTCAATCTTATTCTCATTTGACCAGAGAGCCTTCTTCCATGTGTTTGGGGAGTCTGAGACATGCTGTCTGGCAAACACCAAGATCTATTTCTTTATTCAACGGCCACTTTTCCATAATGCCCTGCTCTATGGAGTGTAAGGCTTAAAGGACAGACACTCTCATCTCCGCCGTGGATTTCTGCAGCACCTTCAGGGTTATCTCTGGTGTCTTTTTTGAATCTCTGATTAATACCCTTCTTGCCCGTTCTGTGAGTTTTGTCTGCCGTCTCGTCAGGTTTGTTGCAGTGCCACGTTCTTTCCATTTTGTTATAATGGATTTTAATATTCGAAGTTTGAAGTTTTTTATTTTGTAACCCGACCTCGATCTGTGCTCCTCCACAGCTTTGTCTCTGACATGTCTTGGCGTTCTTGACATGACTTCACGTTGCTTGCCTAGTGGTGTTGCCCACTCTGATATCATGTGACGGATCATGTGACCCTTTGCACGTTGGTGGAGTTTATCGGCATATCGGGTGAATACATGAGCACTCGCAGTGTTTCAGGTTTTTATTTTTAATTAATTAGTTAATTTATTTATTTATAAACAAGGCACTTTTTTATTTCACTTCAACAATGTGGCCAGTAGAAGTAGAACCTGATCTTCTGCTGTTGTAGCCCGTCCACCTCTGCTTTACGTGTTGCGTGCGCTCAAATGCTTTTCTGCTTCGGGTTGCTTTTTTTTTTATTTTTGTATTTAATTTTCTTTTTTTTTCTTAAAAGCCGCTTTAGACTCAAACTCAAACCAGTCTGACCTTTTTCTAACATTTCTGCATGTAGAACTGCTGCTTGCTGGCTGGTTTATTTATTTTTTTCACACCATTTTGTGTAAACTCTAAAGACCGTTGTATTTGAAAACGCAACAGATCAGCAGTGTCTGAAATCCTCAAACCAGCCTGTCTGGCATCAACAAGCATGCCACGTACAGAAAGTCACTGTTTGATGTAAACATGAACTGAACCGAAGAACTGAACACAAACTACAAGTGCAGAATTGTATAGAATGTCTTTGTATGCTGCAACTTTACAATTTCCCGTAACCGGAACCAAGAGGCTCAGAACCGTTCCTGCACAAAAAGAGCTCCGTGAAGGCATGATTTGCCAAAGTAGGATCGGCCTGCACAGAGCACTAACCTCGACCCCACTGGACACCTTTGGGATGAACCATAGCCACACTTGAAAACATAGTGGAAAGCCTTTTCGCAAGAGTGAAGAATATAATAACAGCAAAAGGAGACTGAATTTCAAACAATTACGTATAGAGTGAAGGTCAGGTGTCTCAGAACGCCCATTGCGCTCAGGGCGCTTACAGATGAAAATAGTGAACTTTTGGAACGCTTCCGAGCTCGTCATCGTCAGTTCTCTCTCTCCGACCGATTCAAAATCGAGAATTAGGAGGGACTTAAATAAAAACACTGTCATCAATGGTGGAGGAGAGCCCGATCCTGGCTGTCACTAACAACCCAGCGATCAACCATGATCAATATTTTAATCAGGAGCATAGAAGGATGTCGCCTTTTCAGTCTGAAATAAGCCTTAAAACAGACATCATCCAGACACATCTCTTGCACCAGTCTGCCGCGCTCCCCCTGACTCTTCTTTTCGAAGGTCCGCATATCAGTTCCCATTTCTAGAGCTACTGCCAGTGCCAGTACGTGATTTCTTTCCATCATTTTAGCCTACATTTCAAAAGTAAATGGAGGCTTGACATTCTCGGCAAAGAAATGCGGAAGAACTAGAAGATGGTTTTTGTAACTAGCAGCAATGAGCGCCTTAAAGAAGCTCTCTGGAATTGCTCTGAAAGTGAGGCTGGGGGCGCTGCCAGGGCAAAAATATGCATCTGGTGGACACAGGAGCTTCATCGTCAAGATTAGGACATTAGAAAAATATTTTTCTTTGTACATTTCCTTATCCCACTGAAATGAATTTCGGGTTACACATCTGCCAGAACAACACATGACGTACTCAGGCGTGGATTTTATGATCGACGGGGATTAAGCCAGCCATGGTAGAAACCGGAGAGCAGGTATATACAGCGGTTTACGATAAATGCTTTTGAATGGCTATGCTATGGATCTGCTATCATTTCCGGAGATTCTGGAAATGCTTAGCAGTAGTGTATTACAGGCCGTTTCACTACACGTTCTTCTGGCCAAGTGAAACACGTTTGACACGTGCCATGTGTCAACACTTCCTTCTGATTAACATAACTTTTGGATTGTTAAGTAAACATGCTTCAAGCCAATTAGGTTCCCACTTCCAAACTTCAAGCTGCGTATGCTCCTCTGGTGCTGCTGCATGCTGTGTAAGAAGAGGTAGAGCTCATAATGAATATTAAACAGAAATATCACTATACTCCTCTGTCATTATGTTATAATACATTAGCTACAAATGTTAGCCAGTTAGTTAGCTTTCAAGTTGACCAAAACATGACTTGACGGCACACTACTCGTTTTACTTACAACCAAGCATGGATTAGAACGTACAGCAGTTGCCAGGTGCCCGTAGCTTTCTTCCAAGTACTTACATTCACACTGCCTTGTTTTTTCTCATGCTCAATAATAAGTATGATCCTTGTTAGCCAGCACCAGCAAACACTGATTCCTCTTAATTCTTCTTCTTTGTCATCCTTCTGGTGCTTCCCTCCAGATTCATGCTGCCATGAATTTTTTTGTAAAAAAAAAAAAAGATCAGAGGTCCCCAACCAACGGTCCGTGGACCGGTACCGGTCCGTGGATCATTTGGTACTGGGCCGCAAAGAAAAAATTTTGTGGTTAAAATGATGGTTATTTTTCTTTAATTAGTCTTCCAGATCTTATTTTGAAAAGCGATTGTTTCCACCCTAGCCTCACTACTGCACTTGACTCTGGCACTCTATTTCACGTATTAGCGATACAAGCTATCCCTTGAAATGAGCCAAATACAAAATTCCCTCGAGATCTTTTTTCGGGAAGGAACGAGCAAATGATGGGACAGCAGAAGGGTCACAGACTGCCAGCCAAAAAGAAAGCCGCATTTAAATGAAGATACCAAAAGTTACGGATTCATCGCAACTGGTGATACACAAGCTCCATACCCGCTATGCCAACCCCCACACCTCTACCCGGTCCGCGGAAACATTTTCATGCATGGAACCGGTCCGTGGTACAAAAAAGGTTGGGGCCCGCTGGTCTAGAGGTTTGTCCATTCTGGGCTACTGTAGCTGTACAACATGGCAGCTCCGTAGAGGTGGACCTGCTCCCTATAAAGATTTAAAGGGCTCATTCTAAGCTTAGAAAAACACAACAATTCATAGTTACAGGTAATTTTACACTAATGAAAACATTCTTTATTAAATTTCTGGTAATAGAACCCCCTAAATACTACTTACTGGACCTTTAAAAAA
>JAOVYU010000024.1:6134989-6149499 GCA_025674565.1 Synodontis membranacea
TGGGTCTTTTGTGTATGTAGAAAATGTTTCAGATTTTTGAGTTCAGCTCATGCAAAATGGGAGCAAAACTGAAAGTGTTGCGTTTATATTTTTGTTCAGTGTGTGTGTCTATATATATATATATATACGGATTTGTGAAAATTGTGAATGTTTGGTGGAGTCACTAAATGCTTATTTCTAAAGTTTAAACCCTAAATATGACCTAAATCATGTTCCAAAAGCACTTTAATTTCATTTAGAAGTTAGCCTAATACATTACCCTTAAAAAAAAAAAACGGTTGACGTAAAAACAGAATACAGTATCGCCCAATTGATATTTGCCACACTATCCTATTTATAGTACGGTTATATTAATATTACCCCTATACTAATTCATTGCCTGCCGTTTTCTTTTGCACTCACAGTAAACTGTAAACATTTACTGTAATGACTAACGTTTTCTTTGTCAGGAAGGTAAAGTAGGTTATGTACGTACATATTTCACAGTCATATAGCGAATGTATAATTCAATAAAATAACTAAACATGCACGTGCTGTACTAGAATTCAATCAACTAGAAATTAAGTAAAGACGTAAAGAAATAATAAGTTGTAAAAATATGTGTGCCCTAACCAATCATCAACGAGGAATGTTGGTACCCTGCTCTGTGATTGGCTACTTCCTACCCTTCCAGCCAATAGCGTGTCATCACAGAGGCTACGCCGTCACCAAAACAAACATTACGTATGCATTTGCTATGAACATTTTTGGATTATATTGAATTTTTGTATTGAATTTGTGTCATCATTTAAGGCCAGGCTTTTTGAGGATTTCGAAGATGTGTGAAAAAAAAAAAAACGTGAATGTAAATTAGTTAGGTTCAACAGAAAATTTTGCGAAGCTGTGAAGTCACGAAATCAGAAACGCGATTGCACAAGGTATTACTGTGTGTGTGTGTGTGTGTGTGTGTGTGTGTGTGTGTTTTGTTTTTTGTTTCCAAGAAGTTTACATGAAGGTGATAGACTGGGACTTCTTCCAGACCTTGGCAAAGATGCTACTCCTCCCATTAACTTGTACCTTTAAAAAAAAAAAAACCTTTTTATGTTGTGCACAGAAAAGCTAATAGCTGTAGTCAGTCATGATCAATAACAGGAAGTCATGAGGCCTTGGCCTTGACAAATTAAAAGACATTTTGGAACCTCCAGCACCACTGAATAAATAATCTAAAAGGGTGTATGTATAATTTTGTCCCTGTATCATTTTGGCCAGTGTTGATTTCCAAAACCCCCCAAAAAATTCCATGTTGTGCACCGAAGTCTTTTATTTTATTTTTTTTTCTATTAAATAAATTTTTTTTTATTTCTATTGTCCAGTCATTCTTCCCCATAAAAACAACAGTTCAAATAAATAAAAAAAAGTCCACTGTTGCCATGAAAACTTCTGCCCTATTATAACTGTATAATAAACTAATTCTCAATGAGCTCTCCTAGATGTTTTTCTCACTTTCACCGATGTTTACCAGATTATGCTTCTTTTTGCATACGCCTGCAGTCACCACATAGATTTATTATTTTTTTTTCCACTTGTCTTTTGTTCTCATTTTTTTGTTTTGTTTTGTTCTCGCGTGAATCTCCGAGTCCTTTCTCTTTGTGTGTTAAATGTGGGACTCAAACGTGCGCCTGTGTGAAAAGGAATGCAGCCGTTTACAGTCCACCACTAAGCACGTTTCTGTCCTGCTTTTCAAACGAAGCATGCCAGGTGTGAACGTTTCACGTGTGTATAACGGCAGGGTTAAGGCTGGTGAAAAAAGACTTTAGCCTGATATCATCGCTTTCAGGTGTGTGAGAAACATTTCTAAACTTTCTCAACACCAAACGTCTTTCACTTCTGCAAAGCCGTGGCATTTTGCAAATCTAAAGTTTGTATGTAATATGTTCATAATAGGAAGAGATGAGAGCGATCAGTCAGAACGGATGTAAGTAGGAGAAATCTGTTCGATTCGACATCCTTCTGAGGACTCTCGGAAAAGGTTCGTTGGTGTTAGATAAATATTTGCTGACTTTAAGCTAAGCAGATGAGCCGTTGGGCTTAGTGAGACATGAGGAACCGTGAAAGTGAGCTAGAAATGATTGAGTCCTACGTCATGTCGTGTAAATTTTTTTTTCTGCGCCACTTAAAGTCGGTCATAAGCATGACTCTGGGAAATCCACAACTAGTGCTCATTACTAAATGTGAAAGTTTTCGGTGATTCCCAACAGACTTAAAGGAATATTCTTGAGTTTTCAGGCTAATCTCTATCTACCGCAGCTTTAATTGTACATACAGCTACCACAGACAATAATTTCAGCACCTCTTCTGTGCTAAGAAAAGAACGGACAAACCTGCTGACTCAAAACTCGACTATAATGAAAGTCTTAAGGGCAGTTGATGAATATCAAGAGCAGGGGTATTCAAGTCTGTGAAGCTCCAGCTGCATAAAATTCCTTGAGAAAAAAAAAAAAAGAAAGAAAAAAAAAAAGGAGGTCCAGATAAGTGACTGACATGACATGATTAGTGATTAGAGATTAATACATGGCTATAAATAAGACTCATGGGTGGTTATGTTGTGGTTCACACTGGTGATTCATGTTACTACTGTATTTTAAACTGATGCCACACGATGGATCAAACCTCTTGAAACGGGGAATAAACTCATACTTTGGGGGCTCCCGAGTGGCACAACAAAAAAGAAAAGTGGTGATCTTGAGTTCCGATCCTGACGATTCCCCGTCGCGAATGGTCTACTCTCTTCCTCTGTCTGTAAGAGCGGACATCTGTGAGCTCATGTATGTATAAGAGGATAAATAGCGCTTTCCTCCGAGTGCTCCGAGAGCGGCAGTTGAGAGGACTCGGTCGGCTGGCTTCACGTGTCTCAGGGCGAAGCACGTTTACGTTCTCCTGGTTGGGAGATGTGGTATGAAAGGGAAGAGCTGGTTGTTTGGGTGAAGACCAAATAAGGGCCAAAACAGTGGGAAAAAAAATGTCCCCTGGAAAATCCCTCTCACCAACATTTTGTTTTGAAAATGAAAGTAATTTAAATGAGTAACTCTGTAATAGTTAGAGTTTAAACTTATAAGTGATCGACTGCAACAGAGGATCTGTTTCATGTTTAAAAAGCCCTGTGCACGATGCCCAGATTTCTCATACATTCATTCCTTCTTCTGTACTGTATGTATCGAGAGCTCGATTTGATCATGAAATACTTTGTCTGGGTCCTCATTCGTTCCACAGTCCACCAGGTGATGACCCCTGGTTTAAATTCTTACCCAGCCTGTTCTTATTCAAGTCACCAAAAATGGGCCTATACAATAAAAAGCGTTTCCTGTTACTTAAATTTTATGGTGGTTTTATGGTTTCCAACAAATTCTAGAGCGTGGCACTTCCTTGACTTAGCTGACTTTCAGGTGCATCAAGTTCAAGTTCAAAAAGTCATCATCCCTTGACAAACAAAGGCATAAATTGAGATGTTATAGAAGATTAAGATTTTATTTCTATTTTTGAAGATATTTCCTTCTAAAACAGGAAGTCAGAGTGATGTGCTTGACTGACTAATACAGCAATGGTGTTCAAGATGGACCACACGCCCACCAAACCTAAACAAGCTTTACAGTCACTAGTGAGCAAGCGAAATACAGAGAACAGCGTTTACAGATTTACGAGAGCGTTTATACTCACTCCTACTGTACAGATAGTCCTTAAAAGAGAAAGGAATGTATTCCGGCATTGAAGAGAACCAAGTTTGGAGGTGGGACCTCTGAAAGTTGCTTGTGATCCAGGTTACCTGAATACAGGTTTTCCAAGAGAATAAAATCTTTTCTCTTTTTTTTTTTTTTTTAGGAATTGTGGAGAAAAATGCACTGACAATTTATTCGCAACAAAAAATTTTTAACAAGCTAATGGGCATCTAATGTAGAGCAAGACCTGCTTCCTATATACAGTTCTAGTGGCAATTT
The DNA here is from genome assembly GCA_025674565.1 of Synodontis membranacea. Lineage (NCBI taxonomy): Eukaryota > Metazoa > Chordata > Actinopteri > Siluriformes > Mochokidae > Synodontis > Synodontis membranacea. The sequence continues at coordinate 6,138,961 of JAOVYU010000024.1, forward strand.
AATTGAACAATAACAGTCTTTTATTTTTATTTATTTTTTTTGGTCCTAGGTAGGAATCATCTATATTTTATTATTGTTTTCATGGACATGATTAACTTTAACAAGAAAATGAGAATATGTGCGAAACTTTATTGTCGATATCCTTAACACTAAGAAGATCTGAAACCCCAGGTTTTCTGCTTATCCTATTTTATTTATATATATATATATATACACACACACACACACACACACACACACACACACACACATACATACATACATACAGTAAACCCTTTACAGTTTATCGCGGTTAATCCGTTCCAGACTCTACCACGATAAGTGAATTTCCACGAAGTAGTATTTCCGCGTAGTTAGAGCATAGAAAACCTGTTTACGACCTCCTTAATACGGTTTTTAACATCATTAGAGCCCTCTAGACATGAAATAACACCCAATTTTTTGGAAAAAAGTTAATAATAAATAAAAAATAAAAATAATTGACTCAAGACAACCGAGCGCAACCCGCATTTTCACCGTCTCGATCATTTTTTAATGAATATACTGTATTTGAAAAACGTGATAGAGTGAAGCCGCGAAATTCGAACCGCAAAGTGGCGAGGGTCGACTGTATGTATGTATATATATATGTGTGTGTGAGAGAGAGATGCATACATTATTGTAGAAGATTAGGTTAAATGTCTGGAGTATTCTTTTAATTTATCAATCGAGGTTATTTATATGAATTTTTAATGATGTCAGTATTTAAAAGCAGTAATTTTATTTTATTTTTTTGTCAACGTAAAGTTCAAGAGCAGCTCCTTCTGTCTCCTGCGGAGTGACTCGGTTTATGAAGTATGTTAATGAAATCAGGAACAAATAACAGATCTTTTAGTTCATGCTGCTGGAAATGTCAGTGCTATCACTGACATTAGTGGTTTAAATTTTGGAACATCTATGCCGTTTGTACCGCGAACTGTGATTAATTCTTTGTGCCATTTTTAACAGTCATGAGCTCATGATCTAATTTTTTCCCCCCACTAAGAATCTGTATAAATAGGCCGTCTGAGCTTGGAGAGAGACATGGACTGGTCATTGTGAGAAGAGGCCTCTATTTGATTTGTGAAGCTTTTATCAGATTAGTTGTACTATTGTACAATAACATACAGTGAAATAACATCTCTATTAATTCATGAAGCTTGAATTGTGAGTGCAGTTGTGCTTAAGTGGCTTAGGAATGAATGTGGCATTCATTCCGGCTAACGGGAATGAAAAGGCTAAATCTCAAGGACACGTCTTTAAACTGAACTGTTGATGCTTTTTGTAGGAGTCACTCAGTTTCATGTTCATTTAAAGGGTTTCAGGATCTAACGGCGTATACGTTTTAAATATATTCAATTGTATAATGTTCATCAACATTGGCGTTTTATGTCTATCCGATCATTATCTATTCCGCTTATCCGCTTAAGGGTTGCGGGGAAGCCGGAGTCAGTCTCAGCTGACTTCGGGGAAGAGGCGGGGTACACCCTGGGCAGGTCACCAATCGATTGTAGGGCTTAACACCGAGTCACAAGCAGACATTTACAGTACATGTTGCATACACACCTATGGGTAATTTAGAGTAGCCAGTTAATGTAATCTTCATGCCTTTTGTCTGTGAGAGGAAACCGGAATGCCCGAAGGAAACCCACGCGGGCAAGCCGTGAACTGGTTCACAGAAAGGCCCCAGTTGGCTGGCAGTACCTTCATGCCGCTCGGTGATTTCCAATGAACTTAAAGGAAAACTTTAGAGATTTTAATCTAATCTCTGTCTACCTCATCTGTAGCATGCCTAGAGTTATCACATGTATGAATTTCACAAAAAAAAGAAAACAAGCATGATGACTCAAAACTGACTTATGACGGAATATAAATAACATTAAATTGAATTGGAGTAAGTGGGTAGTTGAATCCCCGTTAATTCATTCATCTTCAGTAAGCAGTTTGTCCTGTTCAGGGTCACAGTTGATCTTTAGCCTATTCTTATAACGCTGGGTTCGAGAGAGGAGTACAACCTGACAGGGACGCCAGTGGCTCTCAAGGCACCATCCACACCTTCATTAGAGGAAACTCATGGCGAGAACATGCTTGGAAATGCCACACTGACATGTTTTTGCTGGCTTGGTACAGATGTGTTAAGAAACTGCATTTTACCATAAATCTTGACTGTCTAGCACTCGCCAAGTTTGGAGCGTATTTAATATATATTTTCTCGCCTTCTTTCTCTATTATAGGAGACAGTTCCCTGCTTCTCCGTCCCTCCCCAAAATCCCTTCCTGGCAGATCCCTCTGAAGCCGGGCGCCCTGTCCAACTCTCCCTCAGTCAACCACACCAATAGCAGCAGCGATATCTCCCCCGTCAGTAACGAGTCAGCCAGTTCGTCTCCCGTCAAAGACGGTCACAGCTCCCAGGGCAGCGTGTCGGGCTCCCATGGCTTGAATGGAGAGGTCGGTCTGGACTCCATGCTCGCCCTTGACCTGAAAGATCAGGTCCGCATGGAGGTGCAAGGGGAGGAGGAGAGGAAAGAAGACGAAGAAGAGGAAGAGGAGGAGGAGGAGGAGGAGGAAGAGGAGGACGACGTAACCCACGTGGACGAAGAGGAGCACCTGAGCGTTCAGACAGAAGATAGGAGAGGCGGAGACGGGCAGTTTAACGAGCAAGTGGAGAAGCTGCGTCGTCCTGAAGGGGCCAGCAACGAGAGCGAGGTGGATTAGGAAAGAGTTACTAGGTTACTGCTCATTTTGCTTCAAATTCTCTCTTCCTCCGTTTCCCCTTAGCTTTTAGTTCGATCCTATCATCACCCCTCTTTTATTCCGACTCACGGTTCAGTTCACTTGGAAAAAGCAAACGGAGTGTAATCTCATCATTTGTGTTCTGTGCCCTCATGTCGTGACTTTTCCTTTCAACATACACACTGAAGTAACAGCTCAGACATTCTTGCGTGCCTGGGCAAGCACAGTAAGTAACATACGATGTGAAATTAGACGGTGACAACGTTATGATCTTCTGTGTATGATTAAGCAAACGTTGTGCGCCCAGCCGTTTCTCTCATCGTTTCAGACTAGTCATTTCCCCTGACAGTAGTAACTGTAGTTTCTGATAATGTACAGGATAATGTCTGTACTCTATCCATACTGTATCCTTGCTAGTTAACACAGCTGTATTTAATTCCCAACAAAGGCCTACGGCGACAGACCGTGGACACCAAAGAACTGTAGTCACATGACCTAATTTCGAGTTTCCGGGCTGCTCTGTATCGCAGCCGTCGTGAGCCTCCGTCTTCATGTCTGGACTTTAAACATCTGTTCGTCCTTCGCCGTGCTCCCTCAGCAGAACGTAACGGCGAGCCGCAGCAGCTAGCATGTCTGGGGAAGTCCTTGTAATTTCCGATTAAAGTGATGATGGGTTTACTTCCTGGTGGTGTTGAGAATTGGAGAGCACCGAGGAGGCAGATAAACACTGTTTTTAATGCTCTCTGTGTGAGTGAGGACTGCAGACAGAGACAGAATAACGGTGAAAAGAAGAGCGCCCTTCTTCCACTCGCATCTCTCCTGTTTCCAACTGGGCAGCTGATTTAGTTTATGAAGTATGTTAATAATCAAATGATCGACAAATAACAGATGTATTAGTTCATGCAGCTTGAAATGTCAAGGAGGCTAAAATCGCAAATCTAATACCGAAAGCCTGTTCTATTGTATTATATTACATGACAAAGCCTCCAGTCCAAATTATACCGGCCTCCCACAGTGAATAATCTTAACATGAAATGGTGCCGGGGCTTTGTAATTAAACCATGTAAAACAATGGATGCTTCAGCAGAGGTGCCAACAGTCGGGCTTCTCTCTTTGTGGGGCTTTTTCTGTCCAAGTCGCAGGAAAAAAGAGAAAGGGAAAAAAAAAAAGAAAAAAAGAAAAAAAAAAAACCCCGCAGTTGATGCAAATGGAGAGTAACGTATGAATACTTAACTAATAGAATTACTCATTCGCCAGCTGATGAGAAAAAAGTGAGAAAGATCCTGGAGAGAGAATTAGAGACGTCTGTGCCGCTCTGACATTTTCACTTTTAACAAATGGCCTTCAGAGTAATGTGATTATGGCCCAAGCAGGTGAAGCGTTGTGGGCTGTGGCAGCAGGTGCTGAGCCGCCCCACCATGGAGGATCTCCGGCTGCCTGACGACATGCATCTCGTTATGGTCTAGATTAGAGATGACTCGTACCAATGGATTATGAAAAGTATTCATGTAATATATGATAGTGAATAAGAACTTTCATTCATCTGCTATACTGTAATACCAGGTTATAATTTTGAAAGGCTTACTAATAATTAGAAAGGGAGGGGGGGGGTGTAGTTTGAACGGTTGAGCATTAGTAGTGACTAAAAGTGTGTGTGGGGGGGGGCGTGGAACGTAGTGGCACATACCATAAGCATGTGTGCACTTGTTTGTGGGTATTCATTGATAAGAAGGTGAAAGAAGTGATATGGCCTTCTTGCTACTGTATAGTGTTCAGTAGCGAGTATTGTGAGTATAATGTAATGTAATTCTGATAAAGAGCAATTTTGAGAGAGAGAGAATGTAAATATTTGTAATAAAATTGATTTAACACCTGCTCCGGAGTTTCCCTTGTTTTATTGTTGTGGAAGATTTTTAATCCACTGTCTGTCTTTTTTTTTTTTTTTCCTTGTAGAGCCACTTTCACGGTGCTCTAGAATTTTAACACATACATTTAAGAGATGCATTGCTTTGGACTGTGCATTAGTATTCATTCATTTTTAATGGCTGACTATGTGCTCTAGATGGTTAGTAAAAAAAAATTAAATTAAAAATAACGCGTGACTCTTTTGTAAAGCAGTATTGAGAACAGTGATGTTCACAGATCCCCAGGATTGAATCACGTGTAAAGGCCCATTTGTGCCGCAGTTTTAACAAGGACTTGGGACGGTTCATTCTAAATTTTATTAATACATATGATCAGCAGTTTTCTTGTTTGTTTGGGTTTTTTTTTTTTTTTCCCAAAGAGTTCTCTATAAAGTAGATTCAGTCAATAATGTGTGATCCTAAAACAGCAAAAAAGATTGGGGGGAAAAAAACAAACCACCATTCCGCTTTCGAAAGCAATACGAATATTCCTTGTGCATTATCAAGTTTATGAATTTAATTTGTCTGTCAAGGTCTAAATGATCAATAGCATTGCACATATTGATGTGGTGTATAAACTTCTTGAAGGTTCGATACCGCATCCCTTTGTAATCCATTAACCTCTCCCTGGAGTTCAGGCCAGGCTCAGATTTATAGGGCCTCCTGTAATAAATGCACTTTTACATCATTTAGTGTCTTATGGGAGCAGCAGTGCAGTTTTACCCAGAAAGCTTCCTCCTTTACCCTATCTACATTCCAAAGAGTGGAATGACTTATGGTCACCCATCTGGACTAAACAATGAACACTTAAGCATACCGAGGTGTTAAAACACAAATGCCAGACCGAAGCAGCTTATTTAAACGTCCAAGGTGTCTGGCTGGCTGACTCTGGCCGGAGGTGGGAGCTTTAACCTCATCAGTGGCACTGTGCTAAACGGGGAGCCCTCCATAGGGCAGCATATTGATGTGGCCTGAACTCCATTGTTCTCCCGAACTGAGCACTCAGCAGGTTAGAAGCCTGACTGTCTCCTCGGATCAATGCGAGGGTTGTTAGCCCTTCTTGCCCCAGGAGGACCAGCACTGAAGGGTTGGGCTCACAGCGCTGGCTGCTTGTGCAGGGATTAAAATGGAGACACTTCCTATGAAACCTTTAACTGGGAAGTGGATTTCACCTATGACCTACATATCACAGGATTATGCTCCAAACAGTGCTAATCTGCATGGCTCTCAGGAATGGCGGGATGGCCAAGAGCAAAACAGATTATAGCATATGAACACTACGGTTCTATTCTGATCAGGGCCAGTCAGTAAGCAATATATAATAGTTAGTTCTCTTTAGAGAAATGAGTATAGTGTATAGTGTTATGCATTATGTATCTTTTGCTGCACTGGAATAACAAAATTCTTTAAAAAAAACAAAAACAAAAAACGATTGATAAGTGATTCCACAGCTTATGCACTAATGCACGTTTCCCTTCTTATGAAAACAGCATATGTAATAGAGCAAGCCCTTCCACATTCACCTTAGCTTTGCATAACAAAGGTCAACGCTAATACTACAGAGATGATGTGTACTTCCTCCTTCCCCCTCAGATAGCTTGTGCTTGAGCACTGGTTATGTGGGAGGAAGCCTGTTTGATGATGTTCACATATAGATCCAAGCCTCTGGAACACCACTGGGTGTCCTATATTCAAAAGGAATGCACTGATTGACAGATGGTATCTCACACTGCAGGATGCTTGCACTGTCTGCTGCTTTTTCAGGCCTTGTTTTATTGGAAATTAACAATCTAGACTTGATAGAACTTCCAGTTTGGAGCTAATAAAGATATGTATATGCTGAATTCTGCCAAGTGTGAGCAGGCATAGATTCCCATTAGAAGCTTGTCTGTCAAACACTTGGTTCGAACCACCAAGGTCAGTATGTTTGAGCTTATCCAGCCAGGGTCACTGAAGACTTTGTATAAGACTCAGTGGCAGAAATCCACTGCAGTGGCACAAAGTGTTTGGTCATTCAGTCATTCATTTTCAGTAACTGCATCATTCTGCTCAGTGTCGGTGGCTCCAAGACATACCCCGGAGGCACTGGGTGCAAGGCAGGAATACACACACTTGTCACCATCACACTCACATAGCAGAGGTAATTTAGTATAGCTTGTCCACCTTCCGGCATGTTTTTGGGAGGTGGGAGGAAACCAGCATCCAGAGGAAACCCATGTGGACAAGGGGAGAGCATATGGACCTTGCACGGTAAACACGGAGCTTGGGATCAGACCTTCAAACACTGGAGCTGTACAATGTAGTACACACATTTGCCACATTTGGCCAGTACTTGTATACCTTTTGAACTAGTGAGCATGCTCACATCCCCCCAATATCTATCTCAGAGCATTTGATGTCCCCCCCTGTCTGGGTTCAGCTTGGAACAAATGAGACTGCTTTACTTATAGCAGGGTCTCTTTGTTGGGTCTCTGATGTTATAGTGGCTTAGTTATTGGCAGTTTGGCAAAAAAGGAATTAGGCTGAGAAGAGATCGAGAAGGACAAGGGGGTGGTGGAGGGGGCTGAAAAACAGAAATGGGGAGACAAAAACAATAGCTGGCTGTAAAAGGGGAATAAATCTCAAGGGAGCTGAGAGGTTCTGGAAGTGGTAATACTGGAGACAATATTTATGAATTGGCCTGTAATGAGCCATCAGCAGCATGGCGGATATGAGAGCATGGCGAGAGAAAAATGCCCTTGTCCTACAGTGGTGGCGAGAGCAATGCTACTATTGTGAGCAGAATGGATTATAAAGAGTTGCCTGTCAGCGTGGGGAGAAGCCAGGACTGTAGGCAGTGGCAGGGCAACAGGTGCAAGCCTTGCCAGAGCTTACAAATTAGACAAATCATATAGAACCATCATATGCGTGCAGCACCTGAAGCATGCCGGAGGCCCGGAGGAAGAGAAAGGAAGGGGAAAGGGGAGGGAGGGGGACTCAAACAGGCTTGTCTCCATCTTTTCCAATTCTCTGTGGCTTTCTTTATCGTTCATGCAAATGCAGAGGCCGCTCTCCCTCGTGGCTGCACTGCACTGGATCGTCACGACAAGCTCAGAACGACCCACGGCTCATAAGAGACTGCTCTTTTACAGCACTGCTTTTAACTTGAAGCATTTACAGTTTATGCCTTAATTAAGGTGATGAATACCACTACCAGCTGCCTGCGTGTTGCAGTACCTGTGTAATTACACCAAGCTCAGTCTATCCTGCTCTTAATGACTATAGAATAAGTCAAATATTTGATGCCTGGAGAGCTAACCACGTCTTGCCGCCTTGCTGGAGCAGTGCTCGGTCATTAGAGTGTTTATCGAAGCATGATGTTGGGTGTGTTGGGATGTGTTACTTAACAAGAAGAGATATTCCGGGGGCATAGCAAATGTTTGGTCATCCTAGATTTTCCTCCTCTGCTCACGTGCCCTGATTTCACTGGTTTCTATTAACGGAATACACCACATGGTAAGGTAATGTGGAAAAAACTGGCCTGTATTTTGAGTCCTACAGTACTAAAGAGCTGTGAGGGTTGCGGTGCAAAAAAAAAAAAAAATGAGGATGAAATTTTGCTGACCTTGTCCTCTTGGCTTGGATTTTATTTGGCATGAAATACAATCCTAACTTTTGAACCTTAAGCGAGATAATAAAAAAACAATCCCAGACCACCCCTCCAAACCCGCCTTGATGGACTTCTAGCCTCTTCTTTTGGAAGGACCACATCACTCACAAAATGCCTCTGGTAACAAAAACCCCAGTCATTGGTGCACAATTGCTATTATTAGCATCATCTGAATCTTCCCAACCTCCACTTCTTCCGTGCTGCAAATGTCACATGTCTGATGTAGTCCGTATTAAATTACAGCGTTTTAAGTGAGCGTGGGGAGGAAGGCTGTGTGTTATCAACCACCATAATGTGAAAGATTACCACCATCCCCGTCCCACCTGTTTTCTCTCTCCTTTTCACACCGGGCGCAGCTGTGCCACCAAACACGGCATTTTAACATCTCTCTCTCTCCTTATTTAGCTCGACCCTGCGCGCAAGGATGCATTTGGAGATTGTCATTCCCTTTGGCTCATATAGTCGGTATTAGTGGTGTCAGAAAAGGCGAGAGGTTTGGGGAAGGGGGGAGGTGGGGGAGTGGGATTGTGGAGCAAGGGCAGAACTCGTAAACATCTCTGTGAGTGGCAGGAGGCCGACTCGGTGCCCTCTGTCCTCCTGTTACAGCCGTGCTTTTAGACTGAGATAAATGGGCAGAGTTGTTGAAGCTGGCTTGGGATTCTGCAGTGCATTACCTTAATACTGTGCTGCGTTTGTTTTCCTCATTTCCACAATGAGTGCTGTTTTGATTCTATCAGCGTCCGCGCTCTGGTTTGTATCTGCTTGCATTTCCTGGCTAAGAAGGTAATGCATAGGAGAATTATGGCAATGTGGAAAGTTTTGGCTTATTGAACCAGGTTTATGGTTTTGTATTTGCTTTGCCTCAGTTAAGTTGTTGAGTAATGTGACTGTCAAGCCCAATTACCTTGTACATTTCACTTCCAATAAAAACCGTTCTGGCACTATTGCGCATTTTCATCTGTTTATCGTTTCCTACATTCAGACTGATTGGATTAAATTTGAACGGTGTACGTCTTGTGACTCTCCGTTCACAACTGCCAAACGGCCCCTGCTTTATGGCTTTGTCGCATGCTGTCAGGTTCATGTTCCTGCCATGATCACAGCACTACAGGTCCCATCACACTGGTTCAGCTCATTCTCAGCCAGTCTGCTGGGCTTCCCCTGCTACCAATCCATCCAGTTCTCTAAGGAATCGTGCCAAATTAACCCAATTTATGGGATAGCACTTCAGAATCTCTTCAGTTGCCAAGAAAGCGGGCCCCGACCTCCGTATCTGTGTGTGGGGGGGGGAATGTGTGCCCACAGAAGCAGAATTTGGCTCCTCTTGAGTCCATTGCCTTGTTGCTCCCAGCGCTCTCCGCTCCAGAGACGGCTGCTCAGTTTTAAGCAAGCTACTTCAAATGTAATGGCTCCCTGGCTGGGCGCCAGCTGCACTAACAATTTTTGTGTGTTTCTTTCTGCTTGCCACTTGCAGCTTGCTTGTTTGTTCGCTTCTACAAGGCAACAAGGCGAGTCACACTTTGGATGAGATCCGCGATCTCTGAAATGCATCACTCTGGTGTGTTTGTGAACTTTAATTGAACAAGGTTCTGTATGAGTACCTCTGGCGACCAATAAGACACCTTTTTTTTTGTGCGTAATTAAATATCACATTTTATTTGCAATAATTGTTTACAGTCTGTACAATAAGTAAACCTTGCAAAAATATACTCTGTATGCAAAATTGCTCATCTCCAACATGGGCACTTCTCCCTCCTAATGAAAATGCGTCTCGGAGAGTTCTTGAGAATATATGGCCCCTGTGCCATAACCAAGCCACGGCTTCTCAGAATGAAATTCTTCACCGGTTAATGCACAGCTGTGCAGCTTCAAGCCCGAGCCTGTGTGATTCTGACAGCTGTGCTTTTGGTTAGTGTTAAGCTTACACAGTGATGAAATTATCCTGCTCTTGATGAGGATTTCGGTTACATATTTGCCAGAAAGCCAGAGGAAAGGGAAATAAAAAAAGTTTGCCATGTGCTCGACGGAGTAATGTTTAACCTACAATTATGTGGCGTTCTAATTACAAAGCCAAACCTATTTGTTCTGAAGTCTCTCATTGAGCCTATAGACATATTGAAACAATATCCTTTGATTTATATTGTGTCAACAGAAGAGCAGAGAGAGAGAGAGAGAGAGAGGAGTAGAGTTTGTACACGGCTGGCACGTGACACTGATTCCAATAAAGTCTTATAA
>JAOVYU010000024.1:6163338-6181868 GCA_025674565.1 Synodontis membranacea
TATAAAAAACGTACCTGGGACGGGACTCGGTCAAAGTTCTTCCCCAGCATCCTCCTCATGTGCTTGCGGGCGTGAGATGTCATCTGGTGCTTAAGCAGGAAGGAGAACATGCAGCCTTCACGGATGCAGTGGAAGTGGCTGTTCACCTGGTTGTACTTGCAGCCTAAGCAGGAAAAACAAAAGGCCTTTCTTATTAATACCGAAAAGCAACAATCTAGCACCGATTCTCAATAACGTTGGTGATGAGGAAAAGCCTGAGCAGATGAGTCCGGCTCTTATTACTTTCTCCAAAGTGTCACACTGAGAAAGTGGAGCTTTCGGAGATTAGACCTGTGGTGCTCTTTATTACAATGACATCTTTTATTCAATTTGGAATTTACATAAATACATTCTGCATTTGGAGAGGCAATAATGCACAACCCTGCAAACCAAAGTAAACACACAATTATTTCCATATTAAATTCATTTTTCACAACCTATCTGCTGTTATTATATTTGTTCAGTCCATCGCTCTTTTTCTCTTTTCTCCACTCATCCTTTTATATGGTAGCCCTGCAGATTTTTAATTGCTATATGCTTCTTCTTCTTCTTCTTCTTCTTTTTTTTTTTTTTTTTTAATTAAATGACTGCTTTTTTCACCGGCTAATCAAACGGACGCTTGCGATAATTTTATTGCAAATAATGCACAGAAAAATAATCAACAGCGGAACGTTCAGGGCAGGTGCCGGCCGGTCTGTTACCATGGCATCCGTGGCACGGCATGGTGCAACAAGCTGCTTGTCGTCAGATCGCTTTTGTACGCACGCACGGGCAAGACACTTTAAACAGAGCGAGCTGAGCAAATAAGAATGACAAGCCGAAATATTGCAGATCTTTGTGCCTGCGCTTCCTGGTAACCTCATCCTCAGTGGCGTGTTTAATGTTGCTGCCATGGATACCCTGCTCCCAGTCCAGCTGAACCATCAATTCCTCATCATCCTGCTGCATGCTTTGGTAACATGCATTTTTTTTTTTTTTTTTTTTTTTTTTTTTAAGGCACTACAAATCTGAAGACCTTTGCTTTTTTGATACTTTGTCTCCACCCTGTCTTGAAGTTTACTTTTTCTCTCCTGCAAAGAAGAGGAGGACGGAGAAAGGGAGGGGAAAAAAAAAAAAAAAGCTTTCAATTTGCCTGTGATGATGATGATCGAGGTTTGAAAAAGAGCAACACAAACAGACCGAGCTAGACAGGCACAGTAATTAACAAACATGTGTAATTGCTCATTCCTGACAGGTTAAATATACCCAAGAAAACAGCCTCTGTTTGATTGCTTACTATAAATACTGAAGTATTAATGTATGACAAAAAAAGGCAGACACCATTTTTCTTGGGCTGATTTTAATCTAAATGAACCGTCCCAGGCGTTGGAGTTTGCCGCAGCCATTTTTTAACGTGGCTCGAACTATTCGTTATGAGACGTATATCTGACGTAGCCAGGAATCTGATGGTATTTGACTTCAATGAAATATTTAGTATAAAATGTCCAGCATCAGCACACTAATACTAATGTGATCAGACACGCGTACTACAGGGAAACCTTTTACACAATCCCGCTTGCTTCTTTTGTGCTCCCGTGATTGCGCTGTGATAGTGGAACACTTAGCAATGTCAGCGGAAGGAGTAGCTCCCCATCCCCATCTTCCCCACCCCCCACCCCCCACCTGCTGAAGTGTGTGGAAACAGTGCATTCGCAGCGGGGGACTGTATTGATGCGGAATTACAGTTACATCATCGCTGATGTGATTTCACACCTTTTTTCCTCTGTTCTGCTCTGCTGGTGTATAAAGTAGGGCTTCGGCTAAACAGGACTGCCAGGAAACGCCGGCTTTTAATAACAACACAATAACTGAAATAATGAGGCGTGTAGGAAGTCTATACGCCGCAAGACACAATGGAATACTTTGACCGATGCGAAACACGGCGAACTACAATATCAGTGATCTGCTGTGCTGGAGCCGGAGTCCTTACCGAGGCGGCCGCACTCCTCTCTCTTGGTGAAGTATCTGAAGCCGTTGGCTGCACGGCGCTCGGCTTTCTCGTGCTTCTTGACGTGCCACGGCAGCTTAGTGGTGATGTTGGTGACAAAGAAGCAGCCTGGTCTCAGACAATGATAGTGTCCTCTCATCCTGAACTCACAGTGCTGGGAGACGAGACAGAAAAAAATGGCACCAATGAGCAACGTTCTAACAACCAGTTGTTACATTTGTTAACCAGGCAAACTGTTCAGGTGGTCTTGATTCATCTTCTGGGATTTGAACTCATGACCTTCAGATCAGTATCCTCACACCCTAACCCACTGCAGTACCACTGCTTCACACCGGGCCACCAAAGGTTCTTCTGTCAGTTACTCAAACCCGTTCTGTTTCACAATTTCAGGGTGCCCTGCGAGCAGTCGTTTAACTGACCGGCCCTGCTGGAATGTTAAGCGCTGACCCCACTAAAGATCACTGCAGCAAACTAGACTTCTATAGTTTTATACGACTTGCTCACAGAGGTAAGAGCATATCCCTCCTGTGTTGTAACCTGTTTCCAAACTGCCATCTGTTTACTGAGAGGCATCTCCCTCAGGAGACGACAAACAGGATCTCCTCTGCGCAGGAGAAGAGTGCGGGTGTGTAAGAGAGAGGGGGGACGTGGTGCATAAATGAATTCATTTAGAACAGGTTTGGCTCCAAATAAGGGCACAGGAAGCACGCTGAGTGCTTTGTTCTATTAATGATGACATTTTTGATGAAAAGTCTACACTTTTCTTTTCCCCTTCCCACTTTGGGGTATTTACGTATTTTTCATCTTAATTCTTTTTACCATGTGGTAATGAGATCGCATAAATATATTGTTTTAATTATGAGTACACATCTGTTTGCTTTTTTTCGTCTTCTCACGTGCATTTCCTTTGATTTCTATCGTAGCTGTGTGAAGCATGAGTTTTCAGCTCACCTGGTTGGGACAGAGACACTGTAGTGAGTAGTAGGAGAACTGCTCCCGCACGTTGACTAAGTTGTTGCTGGGGTTGATGTGGTCAAGGCAATGTGACTCGGCCTTTCCAGACGTCTTACACACATACTTGCAGTTGCCAAACAGACAGTGGAAATGGAATTTGTTGGAGTATTTGCAGTCAGTTGCCAGACAGGGGTCACTGGGGGAGAGGACACAAGGCACAAACCAAACAGAGTGAATAACTAGCTCATCACGTTCTCCAATACATAAATAAGATTCTATCGTTCACGCTGTAAAGCACTCACTTGTCTTGAAACTGCAGGAAGCCTGGTTTGACCTGAGGCTTGGCATTCTCCAGTGAAGTGGTAGCAAGTGGAGAGGAGGCAGCCATGTTGGGCACAGACGCAGGAAGTGGGGGGATGGAGCCCGTCAGCTGCTTCCATGCCAACAGGGAGGGTGAAGAGGCATAGGCCCCTGACACTGCTGCATTGGGCACGTCCATGGGCGGAGTGTTGGGCACGGAGACTGGCACAGCGAGCTGATTGGGGACGCCCTCGTTGGACTCCTTGGCCTCGTTGAAAGCGGTCTCTGGTTTAACCTTTAGGTTGGCTCTGAAGTGGAAGCTAATGGGAAACAGAGAGACATCATTATATCCAATTAGATCCACCGGCGAGGCCGTGATATAGCAGCTAAACATAGCACATCATTAACATCACCTCCAAATAATGACGTAAATAGCGGAGAGAGCGAGCATTCAGGAGAGCCCGAATCTCAATCTATTGCTCGTTAAAGAGTGTGGATGAGAATGAAAAGCAGGCTCACTTGGCGTGTTTGATGGCTCCGTCCACCGTACTGAAGAGAGCGCCGCAGTCTTCCACAAGACAATGAAAGTGAACTTTGTGCAGGAAGTCGCAATGGGCGTCACAGACTTCATTGGTATCATATCTACATATAAAAGAAAACATGACAGAAGAAGGCGTTAAAAAAAAAAAGAAAAAAAAAAAGGGGCAACATAACATAACACAAGCGATACAGGTATCAAGATAAGTCTCCTTTCAGTGGGACCTGCTTTTGTATGTAAGGCTTGAATAACGTGATAACACTTTGCACAGAAGCAGCTGTGACATATCGCCTTGGCTTTGGGACTATACACATAATATCATTTGTCCTGGACAAGTGTTTTATTTCTACTTCACTAACCAGGGGACAAACTCCACACATGGCAGTGACGGGATAAAAGCAGACAAAGAGCAAGAATGACAAAGCACAGGGTCAGGGTTAAGTAAAAACAGGAATCACAAAGGCAGGAAAGAATAATGGACTGTAACACAGCCAGGGTATTGGGAGCTGAGTGTCAGGAGAGCGAGTGGAGCGGGTAAAGCGAACAGTTCAATTCACGTGCACGGCACCTGCGCAGGTAGGTCTTCCAGAGCTCGGTGGGTTTTTCCGGAACAGGTCTTTTGATCAGCCTGCTAAGGTACTGAGCTGCATCAGAGCTATCAGCTGCCTGGCCGCTCTCCAGCTCCGACTTCAAGTTCAGAGCGCTGCAGAAGCCCGGATTCACCTGCGACATCTGCACACACAGGGAGCACACCTTCACACACTGGTACACGTGAGCAAGCATGCTCTAACAAGTCTTATTACACTGGGTTTACAAACACGATCAGCCTCCACTTGAGCGCAGGCCAACACACATGCCAAGTGTTCTTTGTGTGTTTGTGTGTGTGTGTGTGTGTGTGTGTGTGTGTTTCTGCTTCTGCGTGTCTGTCTGGGCTAGCTTTATGCGGTGTGCTGAGTCCGAATGGGAGTCCTAAAAAAAAAAAAAACGCCCACAAGCTGCTCTGTGCCAGAAACCTTCAATGAAGCCTGGGTATGACTATAGTCAGTGGAACACTGAGAGGGAGAGAGATAAAGACAGGCACAGAGAGAGAGAGAGAGAGAGGCCCTGGGGGGGGGAAACACAGTCTGGTACCTCTTTAAATCATCAAGGTAATGGAACTCACACTCCATAGCATTTATATTAGTCAGAAAAGATGTATGATTAAAACAATGTCCATTTTAATCTCCACAAAAACACACAACATTTAAATATTCACCCAGTAACACTTAGTCTTTTTAAAAAATGAGAGTGACGCTTGCTCTTTTTTTTTTTTTCCCTCACTGCTGACTTTTTAATCAAATAATTTACAAACTCCATAAATAAAGACAGAGTGGTTGGAATAGAAAAAAGAGAGAGAGAGAGAGAGAGAGAGAGAGAGAGAGGAAAAAATGTGCCCCAAGTTCAAAACAGCTCATCAAAAAACAAACATCTCTATATATCTGGCATGGCATCCAGCTCTTGCTTCATTATATTAATTTGTGAGCGGAGGGCTGAAATTACACTGTATGAAAAATGGCTGGAAAATTTAAATGATACAAACTCATCTTATTAGCGGGCGAAACATTAAAAAACAAACAGCCCGCTCTGCGTGTTGCTAATTCGTCTTGGGCTGGAAAGTGCATGATGGATGGATCTTACCTTATTCATAAGTGAGGATAAAAGAGATGGATTTCCCGGCGCAGGGTGTCCGTTTGATTCATTACTGGAATGAGCAAAATGGGCAATGTTTAGGCAAAGGTTTGCATGGGAACAGTAAATATGATTATTTATTTCTGACTATGTGTGAATATGCAATGAAGAAAGTAGACACATAAATAAGAGGTAACTTAATGCATGAAGCTGAGTGTGCACGTGTGTGTGTGCGCGTGTGTGTGTGGGATTGGGGGGGGGGGGGGGGGGGGGGGGGGGGGGGGCGTAAAATCAAGGTTTTATACAAATGCCCTTTCATTTAAATGAACGTGTCGTGTTTCATACTTGACATGTGCATTATAAAAGGTAGAAGAAGATGGAAAAAAAAAAAATATTACGGGTAAATCTTTACATTTGTGTGATAGATTTCCACACAGGGGTTACAGAAAGGGGACAGTGTGTAAATCTCCTCCTTGACCACTTTGTAGACCCACCTTGTGAGGTGGTTTTAACAAGAGCACTCACACTAATTAACACAATACACTATTATTCAGGAGATAAATCACAGGGGGGGATCGGGGTGATGGGCGTGGTGCAGAGTGTGCGGGAATGGGGGTGGATGGGGGCGTATCGGATCAGAGGCCATACCCATGGTCCTTCTTGCTCAGGTCAAGGCTATGTTCTTGCATGGACTCCTGGGAAGGCCCAGAGGTGCTGTCCATTGGCTCCTGCTTCACTTGAACTGGATTGAACCGGCTCGCCTGAGCCTGCTGTCCGTTTCCTGAGGAGACAGAAAGATGGAGGGAGAGAGAGAGGAAGAGAGAGAGAGAGAGAAGTTATTGTTGGTCAGCGTTATTACCCTGTGATGAGATCCGATCTGACTCGTGTCCAGGCCGAGGAGAGGGCTGGCAGTGATAATTATTGCAGAATTATGTCAAGCCGTCAAGGCATTTACATGGTGATTGAGAGGCGGGAGGAATGAGGGAAAAAGACTCCTTTTTCAGCAGCACTTGTCACAACCCATTTGCGTGCCTGCCTCTTAACCGGTCATTACAGTGCACGCTAATGCTGAGGGAAAGTGGCAGCTTCAGATGGAGCGAATCCCTCCCCGCTAAACCCAACCCACCCCCCCTACCTCCTCCCTCTCATCGCCACTTGTCCTTGTTGGCCTGACGACAGACGGCGGTCAGCCACTGAGCATGCCCAAAAGAAACGTCTCCTCCATCAGTCAGATTGGAGGTGACAGCCAATCGGTGACAGCCAATCAAATCAGTCAGATCATACAGACAGCTGAATCTCTCGATCGTTTTTTTTTTTTTTTTTTTTTTTTTTTTTTTGCGCACAAAGGTATGTGGATTAAAAAAAAAGAAAAAAAAAAAAAAGATATAGAATGGGGTAAAAATGCTGACAAGAATGAGTGTCCTGGCTTTTCCCCAATCCCCAAGTGACTGAAATATTAATTTGTCCTTAGGCTACGCAGTGAAAGCCGGGCCTTTGGTGGCCTCTAAGTGGTATTTTATTTTGGAAAAAAAAAAAGGAGAGGAATAGAAGTGCTGAGTGCATCAGCCGTGATTGGGTTTGTGGAGAACTTGCTTTTCAGGAAGTCAGGCCTGTTGAGGAATAGTGACAGGCAAGGACGTGGCATTACTGTCTGCCCTTGGCCCTCATTGCAGTGTGCGTATGTGTGTGTGCGTGTGTGTGTGTGTGTGTGTGCGTGCGTGTGTGTGTGTGTGTGTGTGTGTGTATAAATATAAACCCCACACTTAGTGATTGCAAATCCTGGAAGCCAGGCGTCATCATTGTCATTTACGGCTGTTTACATTAGTTAAAAAGGTGAATAGACAAATTATGACTCATTCAGAGGAACTGCCGCAACTATTACTGCGAAGTCCCCGTTTCACTAACGACACCCGCTTCTCCAGAAAAAAAAAAGAAGAAGCTCTCTAGTCACCTTTTGAACTAGCACACAACTAACACGCAACTGATCATCACCAGGTTAACCTCCGTCTCCTCTCTGATCACACTCTCCTTCACACACACACACACACACACACACACACCCGGCTCACATCAAACCACAGCCAGCACACTGGCTCTGCTTTAGGCTGCCTGTGGGAATGAATTGCCTGAAGTTTAAAAAAAGACAGTTAAATAATGACCACATGAAAGGGAAGTCATTAAATTCTTTATCAGCCTCACAGTCTCCATGACAAACTCACTGATAATCTTAGTGAGAGAGTGAAAGAGAAAGAGAGAGAGTGAAAAGCGGGAGGGAAAAAAAAAAGAAAGAAAAAAAAAAAGAGCGCCTGATCTCAAAGAGGGATTTTTTTCTGGAAATTATCCAAGAATAATGTTCTAGCGTGTAATTACTCCTGCTAAGTTACCGCGCTTGTGAAAGATCATTTGTACTGTATGTCTAATTAGTGAGCCCTTTAGATTCCAGGATCTGGAGTAACACTCCGGAGTTTTTTTTTTTTTCTTTGTTTTGTTTTGTTTTGTTTTTTTTTTTTGTTTTTTTTTTTGAAAACCCCGAACATTCAGGAAGGACACAATATGACCTGAATGCATTGGCAAGTCACTTGTCAAGTGCAGCAGATGACACCAAAATGTTTGTGTTTCTTGTGCGTCGAAAAAAAAAGAAAAGGGAGAAAAAAAAAAAGATACTGCGAGAAAATAGCCGCAGTAAACACTGTTCACTCCTTTCTAAACGCTGGGCCCTGACCACATCCTCTTCATATTTTACACAAATGTCCTGTTCACACGCCATTTCTGAGCAAACACATAAATTTAGCAATGACACTTCATGATCTGCTCTCTGCCTGGTGTGGGGCTTTTTTCTCTCTCTCTCTCTCTCTCTCTCTCTCTCTCTCTGTCTCGAAATTTTTTTTTCTTTTCTCATAGTTAACTAAATTAAACACGAGACATTCTCACAATGTTGAAGTGTGAAGTTATGACACGAGTGCGCACACACACACACCCACACACACACGTGCACACACACATATGCTCTCTCCAGTGAATGGAGTAACACCATCTGTGCCCCCTCCAACACATGGACCCCATCCTACCCCTCAGAGGTTGCGTGTGCTCCCTCTTTCCTTTCCTGGTGCTCATCTCTCGGTATCTGCAGAGATCTCACAGGTGGAGTGTATGACAGGATACACATCCCTACAGCAGCTGGGCCTGCTCTCTCTCCGGTCCCATTCCCTTTACACTCAACCTCCACGATGCTGTCTTTATCCACAGCCCACCTGCTCCGTACCCACACCACGACCCGAACGCTAGATCATCCAGAGCTGCACGTACTGCGTGCTTAAAGGAGTCACTGCTAAATGAGTTGAGAAGAGATATTTCACAGCATCTAGCTTCTGCTAAACGTGCTGGAAAAAGTTTTTTTTTTTTTTTCTCTCACAGGTTTTGACTCCTGCAGAAATCGTTCATGTTCATGCACTAGTGTCTAAAAAATCCTCAAATCTCAGACGGGAAATACAGATGTAACGTCGAATTGAATATATTAGAACATGCACCTGACTGAGCACTGACTCATTTCTGCCTCAACAATTTCTGGTATCCCCCCCCCCCCTTTATATCAGTCTGCATTATAAAAAAAAAAAAAAAAAAAAAACTGCTTTATACCTTCAATTTCTCAACTTAATTTTGTTCAGGCTCCATTTGGTCGGAGCGAGTGCACGCACAGATAAGAGGCTGATGATGAGGAAGCATGTAGAACACAGAGTCTGGAAACCTCCTGAGAATGCTATTAGAGGCGGCTTTACCGGGCCCGCTCACTACCACTCCAGCACTTATCAGCTAATGGATTGTGGGTATCAAGGCAATGATCACTGCAATAACGGGTCTAGAGCAGCAAAGCAGCCCTCAATATTTGCCCTAATCCTGAAATCAGAGATTTGTGTACTGTCTGCGGAGCAAATGAGCTGATGGCCCATGTGCACCCTTTTTACTGTCAGACAGAACAGAGAGAGAGAGAGAGAGAGAGAGAGAGAGAGAGAGAGAGAGAGAGAGAAGAGGAAGTGCTGGTGGTAGAATGGTGTGAAAAGGAAAGATGGGACCTGCTTGCTGATTCTTCCTTGTAATAGATCTCATAAACACCTTTACTAAATGCACTAAATAAAGATCACAGCTCTGGTTTAGACCCTTTTTTTTATGCTGATATTTCACTGATCTTCACGGACTGATATGCTACATAAATAGTTAGACCGAGCAGGTCACTTGTTAACTTTTACAAAAACATTTATGAAATATTACAAAAAAAAAAAAAAACATAGGAAGAAAGAAAAAAATCATTAGAAGAAGACAGAAGATAAGTAAACAAGCTGAAAAAGATGAAAACGCAAGGAGAAGAGGAGGTGAGAGGGAGGAGGGGAGGCCCTTAGTGTGCACCCTTCATTGTTTATGGAAAGATGTTTCAAGTCGAATGATGATGATGATAATAATAATAATAATAATAATAGGAAGAAGAAGAAGTAAATTCCGCTATCTGAATGGGATGTCCATTAATTCGCTAACCTGTGTCAGGGTTGCTCGTAGTACTGAGTGCAGCAGCAGCCAACCTCGCCATCATGGGTGATATCAAGCCCTTACTGGCCGAGATCTTGTCCATGATGGAGGAGGCAGAGTAGGAAGTTGGGGTTGAGGCCACAGATGCCGCCTCACCGACCGAACTGGAGCTTGGAGCCACAGAGTCCCGGGGTGTGGAGAGGGCACTGGAGCTCACGGCAGAGATCATGCCAGCAGCTGCTGGGGGCATCTGCAGGGGCAGCCTGGGTAAAAGTGGGAAGAACGAGTTGGATGCACCACCCAGGGCACTGCCAGAGAGCGCCAGGGCCACAGGCATGTTGCTGGGAAGAGCCTGTGAGAGGAGGGTGGAGATGCGGCTGGCGGCAGGCAGCGCGGTAGTGGGCTTGACGCTGGGGCTGGAGGTACTGGCTGTAGTGGATGTGGATATCAGGTGGGGCACCGTGGAGGACTGCTGTGTGGTGGGCGAAGCGCTCAGGCTGGAGTTCTTGCTGCTGATGGCTGAAAAGTCCACCAGGTCATCGTTACTGGATTCTTCATGCTCCTCTTTGGGCAGGAGGAAGGAGGACGTGAAGCCTAGCATGCCCGAGGAGCGGACGTGACGGCGCTCGTGTTTGCGCTTGTGCGATGTCATTTGGCTGGTGGAGGTGAAGGTGAAGCCGCAGCCCTGGCGAATGCAGTGGAAGTGGTTGGTGGCCTTGCTGTACACGCAGCCCTCATACTTGCACTCCTCGTACTTGTAGAATTTCTTGAAGCCGTCCTTGGCGTACGCGTCGTCCTTGATGTGATAGCTCTTGTGCTTCTCAATGTCACACTTGTTCTTGAACGTGAAGGCGCAGCCGGGACGCCTGGATAAAAAAGAAAACACCACGGAAAATAAAGGAAGCTCTGGTTAATTCGTGTTTCTCGTACATGGATAGTATCCAGATGTCCGACGATATCTGGTTCTCACCTGCAGTGGAAGTGGGTGGTCTTCTGCCCATAGAACTGACAGCTCACAGTCCCACAGTCCTCAGTGGCGCGGAACCTCTGGAAGCCGTCGTTTATCAGCTGTGCGTTCTTCTTATGGAAGTTCTCATGAGTCATGACATCGGAGGTGCTAGTGTACACCTTGTTACAGCCCACCTAATGGAAACAGGGAAAGGAAAAAACAAAGGTGCTTGAAGTAGAAGCGAAGCAGAGGCGGATGACAACCTACAGTAAACACTGCGGCTTTCAGAAGGTTGCAGAGGAGGTAAATGAGTACTCTGAGAACTGTATATGTTGGCGGTTGGATTCCTCTGTTTTGCACAACCGATTCAACCCCCCAAAAAATAATAAATAAATAAATGAAAATAAAAATCAATCTGATGGTTCTTCTAAACGATAACCTAGACCTAAAAAAAATCCACTTGAAACATCTTACAGTCTCAGATTTAGTGAAAATGGGCCCAAGTGGTGAAGCGTACAGTAAAAGCAGAAGGTAAGAGAGGTGACAGTGCAGCTTTCTTTGAACAGGTTGCACTGACATCATTCTAACTTCAGATACGACTCAATCCATACAGAAATGAAATGCGAAGCATTTATAAACGGGGAGGAAAAAAATATATGACAGAATACGTATCGTGACATATACTCACGCTTACTTCTTTGATTAGTGTTGACTCAGATAAAATGATGTCAGCGGTAAGAATTAGATTACGATTTCTCATCAGATCATGGTGACTGTACGGGGGGTTATTTGCCTGGTAATTGCACGTAACTAGAAGAAAAAGATAGATTTCTGCTTCACGTAAGCAGCACCGGCGTGTTTTTTCATAGGCAATGCATTCAAAGTGCAAGTTGAGTGCAAACGACAAAAAAAAAAAAAAGTGCACTAAACTTGCATAGTGTAAGCCTGACCTTAATAAATAAGACAATGCAACTGCAACATAGCAGAGTGGTGTGTGGTTAGAACTTTCTTCCATTTAAGGCTTTACACACACACAACTCGGTATTAGAAGGCCACCGTCTCTGACTTGCTGTTAAATTGCAGAACGAACGTAAGAGATGGAGGAGGGGATGCAGTCACAGAGACTGTCACTTTCTTTCGTCTGAACGGGTTCTGTTACTCAGCAGCAGCACTCAGGAGCCCTCCGGGCAGCAGGGGAGCACAGACTAATGTTTGAATTAAAACCAGCAATTGTATATCATCCCTGGCACTTTTCAGCCGTGCAAACAGGGCAACTTCACCATATTGAGTCAAACAATGAAAAAAATGCCACTCTGTTTTTTTTCCCCTGTAAATCAGCAGAACGGGTGCCAACATCTGCTGGTTCTCAGAGCTGTTAAAACAAGAGCTGAAATGTCTAATAACAATTACGCCGTTAGGGGGGTTTAAAAAAGAATACATCTTAAGCCATCTGCCCCTTGGCCGCTGCACCCCGCGGTGAGAGAAAAAAAAAAAAAAAAAAAAACAGGAAGAAAAAAAGCACTCGGGACGGTGACACCTTGAAAATAAGCAGATGTGAAAAAAAATTAAACAAATCCGGTCGGGATATAATCTTCAACTCTCCACTTGGTACTAAAAGATGAAAAATGTCGAGTTTATATAAACAACTAACTGAATTTTTATCCATGCCAATTAAGGAGTGAGAGAGTGTAGCGAGCGAAGTGCACGGCTGTGTCTTGTTCATCCGTTTTAATTTGTCTCTTATTTACTTTATGACACCTTTTGTCGAACGAATGAAAACTGCTCTTAAATGGTAATTCGGGCCTAATGGAAAAAGTGGAAGAACTGTAACTCCCTTTTATAGACCTGGTTAAGCGGCGGGATCGTGAAAAGCATCTCTGTTCGCCTCTCTCTCGCTCTTCCTGCGGCTGGCATCGAGACGGAGGCTTTTTGGGTGCCGCTATAGTGCGACGAGCAGCTCCGTGACGTGCGACAGAGCACGAGCACCGAACGCTCCCATACGGCGGTCGGATCTGTTACTCTACTTTCTTAGAGATGCGACATTTCCTCCCTGCCTTTTGCACTGATCGTTGCATGTGTACTTTTTTTTTGGGGGGGGGGGGGGGTTTTGTTTTGTTTTGCGGCTATCCGTTTTCGGGTTGCATAGCGTTGACCTTCTAGTGTGTGCAACCTTTCCACTCTGACCTCAGCAACGTTAGTCATACAGAGAGATGCTCTGACCTTATGCGGTGTGCGTGTTTGTTTGTGTGTGTGTTTGTGTGTGTGTGTGTTTGTGTGCAGAAGTGATGGTGTTTTGCTACACTGTTTACCTGCATACAGTGGTAGTGAGTGCTCTTGCCATTCAGGTGGCAGCCGTGGTAATACACGCTGCAGTCATCCAGAGGGCTGAAGCGCCTGAAGCCGTGCTGCAGCGAGTTGTCCCTCTTCTTGTGCATGTTGTAGTGCCTTATCACATCCTGTTTACTGGTGAATCTCTGTTCAGCAGGAACACAGCAACAGGTTTCTAAAGGCTGCTGCTAGTAGTGAGTGTGGTATATGTGTGTGTGTGAGTGTGAGTGTGTGTGGGGGTGTATGTCTGTGGGTGTATGTACTGTAGGAAACTAGCAACATGTTATTTTATCAGTCTCCCAACAGCTGCTCAGTACGAGAGCCAACTGGCAGCCCAGTCAGCGATGTGAAGCATGTGTCCAGCGCAAGACGCCTCGGACTGATCTAGTGACACAACCGGCATGTTTTTTTTTCCTTTCTTTCTTTCTTTCTTTCTTTCTTTTTCTTTTTGCCTTTTCTTTTATTCTCTCAACCATTCGGCATTCTGCCTCGATAATGAATACAAGTACACTTCTTCCTGCCTCGCTGTTTGCGCAAAGAGTCTTCCGCCTGCATCTTTATTACTTTTCCCTGCGTTTTAATTAAGACGGATCGCTTGACTTGCAAGATCATAGTTCTGATGTTCTCGGCTTCAAAGAAATTATGTTCCGTGCAGACGATTTCTCAAACGCGCACGGGGAAAAGAGATGACAAACAAACAAACAAGACACCAAAAAATGTTTCGCTTTTCATTCCCCCAGCTGATTGCGGTTTTAATTAAAGTAGTAAAGCGTGGGGTTTTCTTTCTTTCTTTCTTTCTTTTTTTTTTTTTCTCGCTCAGGGTTTGCATGTAATAAGAAGGGAATACACCAAGATTCCCTCCTAAAAAAAAAAAAAATAAAAAATGATACCACACAGCAGAGTGGAGAGAAGAAAAAGAAAAACAAAAACAAGCAAAAAAAAAAAAAGTAACAAACGGGATGTACAGGAAAAAGAGAACTTGAGACAGAAGCGAGGAAGCAAATCTGCGGTAATTGGGCTTAAGCTGATGTTACAGGAAGTGTAACGAGAGACAATGAAATCAATGAGCTCATTTTCTACAGAAATATGCAACAGGAGACAAAAATATGACAGAAACATCTAAAATACAAAATGTAATTGGGTATGCATGAAGCTTGTCTTACATACGGGGGGGAAAAAATTGCTCGCAGAAATACATGTCTCGTTCGAGAGGATACTGTTATATCGTCTTTCTTGTTTCGGCACAAAAAAAAAAAAAAAAATCATCCACTGATGGGTCCGATTAGGGCAGATACTTCGGATATACGTGACAGATTCTTCCAGAATGGTGGGAAAGAGCTGAAACTGGGCTTTAAGTTTCAGTCAGAGTGGTCATCTGGGGTTATGAGGACCTGCTACATTTATTTTAGGATTCCCAGTACTGTGCAGGATGAGCACAAGGCCATGAAAGGAGAAGGAGGGCCCGTGTGGCGCAGCCGAGAGGCCGGATAATATTCCACCGCTGTGCCATGTGACATTTTATGAGTTATCACTTCCAAAAGCTGCTCAACTGAGCCTCGCTTTTCTTCTAGGCTTGGAACATCGAGCCAAGCAGTTTAGATATAACATGTCTGCAGATATCTGCCCGTCATCACCTCCGTGTCTCCAAGTCATTAAGCGGCTTGGGGTTCACCTGATCGAGTTGCTTTTACAATGAGTATTTCACAGACGCGAGGGTTAGGGTCCGAGGAATTGTTCTCTAACGAGCCTGACGTGAGCCGCTTAGCCGGCGTGTACAGTTCACGCGACAGCTCTCTCCTCTACTATCAAGTACTATCTCAACATGTTTGTACTGAACAAAAAAAAATCGGAATTTCTACACAAGCAGTCTTCACGCACAGATCAGCTTTTGGTGTTTTTTTTTTTTTTTTTCTCCTGTCGCTTTCGACGGATCTACTCGTGTTTGCCTTCTATTTTCCCACCATATGCGCAGGAGGCTCGAGTGCCAGCGTCCTGATCTGCTTAATGCACGAATCTGCTGCGTCGTACATGACAACTCTCGGGACATGGATCAGATTAATAACGTGAAAGGGGGATTAGCAGTGGCCCCAGAGTAATAGCAGATGTCCTCGGGAAGAGGGGGGAAAAAAAAAGAAGTAAAAAAGACCTACTTGGACGATATTATTGAGGAATTTATTCTATTAATAACAAGGGTTTCGATGAACTCGGCATTATTCAGTGCTACACTGTACTCATGTTATAAGACAACAGCCCACTGAAATCACCCTCCTCCCACAGGTTTATCAGCTTCACCAGACAGTAAGTATGTGCCGAAATAGTGGTGTGACACTTTCTTATGACACATAGGAGTCATGAGGTATGTACTTGTCCTCTGATCAGACGAGTATCCTGAAATCTCTCTGCTCGCTTGCTCAGGCGGCGTTTTTTAAACCGTGAGAGACGGCTGTTTTGAGGTGCTCGTCCACGGCCGTTAGGCTACGGCATTATTCGGCCCACATCGTCTTATCTATCAAGGTGTCTGGGAAGTATGTGGGGGTGGGGGTGGGGGGTGTTGGGGGGTGGGATTTTGCAGTCTGTCTGCGAAACTAACTTTAAAGGTAATAGGAAAGATGGAGTTTTGGAGTGACTATCACATCGTTATCAGTGTTGTTTTTTTTCTTCTTTTTTTATTCTTCATTATAGATGTTTCTGTCAAAACGAGATGTGCGTTTTGCATCTGAAGTCTGTTCATTTTACAGATTTATTTATTATTATTATTTTTTTTTTTTGTGATATGCATTATTTGATGACATTAACTGATTTGTTTGATGCTTATCAAAGTGTTTTAGTGGGGGGGAGATGCACATTACGGGAGAAACACAAACACGCAAGTTTTAAAGTGCAAATTTGTTATACATAATTGCTAAGTGTTTTCTTTCAGTTTAGTTTAGTTTAGTTTAAACATTAAATGTGGTTGTGGTATCTTTCTACATCGCCTACCACTAATGAGTGCCACTTTTCATACATCTTAATTAAAAGCAAATCCATGTCACTTATTTTATTTTCTCTAGACTCAGTACTTTGGGACTTTCGTAGATTCTATTTAACTTTACAGCACAGTGTGTGTGTGTGTGTGTGTGTGTGTTTGTGTGTGTATGTGTTTGTGTATATGTGTGTGTGTGTATATATATATATATATATATATATATATATGTGTGTGTGTGTGTGTGTGTATTAAGGCAGGAGAGCTCACCTGATAGTTGCACTCAGGGTCCATGCAGTGATAATGCTCTCTGTACTGATAGGCACAGTGCACATGTCCACAGTGCTGGCTCCCTGAAAACCTGCAAACACAATCAGCACAAAATCATTCCGGCCTCCTTTCCAGATCGAGATCTCTACCTCTGTATAACAACAAAACCGGTCGTTGCCACTACGGAAGAAAAGCTTTTATGTGCAATTAAAAGCGTAACCTTTTTGCCGAACGTTCCGAACGAGTGATTTTCAGCCACTTCTTTTGAGGAAGTGAAATGTGACCTCTATCCGTACAGGGCTGAGCTTTAAAGGGCAATTTAGCCTTTTATCCTCGACTGATAAACACCCTCACACTGACAGAATCATCTTCACGGAGCACGGGAGCCATTACCGGCGACTACAAACGCGTACAGGAAAAGCGAGATCTCATACCTGCCCACGTTCCCACAACCATGTGATTACAATTCACACTTCAGTCACAGCAATCTCTACCAAATTAGTTCCATTGGCTTCAGAAGCAGTAGGTAGACTCTTATTAAACTGTAACCCCAGACGTAATTCACTCATTTGCCCGTGCTTTAAACCCTGCCAAATCAGCGCTCGACACTCCAGGTTAACAGGCTGTGCTTTAATCAGGGAAAGGTTAGGCCTAATAGAAAGGTTTGAGTGTGTCTGCATGCTCCCCTCCCCATCCTCCCTCTCCTCGCTCTCGGTGTCTGACTGGCCCGGGCTGCGGCAGATTGGCACTGCTTTAAAGAGGCCCATTTCCTGAGTGTTTACAGGCTGATTATAACCCCGACGATGATGACTGTTAAAAACCTCCAATTACAGCTCAAAACACACAAATAAACATTTGCATCGCCGCTGCCAAGAGCACCATCTGCCGAAGTAGACAGAAAACAGCTAAGTAATAGAATTTTCCTCGCAGCGCGGAATGTTTTTTTTTTTTTTTTTACCGATCACACTCGAGACATTCGTAAAGGGCGCTTTCACACCGGGTCCGAATCCGAGCGAAATGATTACGTTCAGTTCGTCTGCTTTGGGTCGGTTTTACATTGCAAGGCTTAAAGTGTCCTCATAAAACTGTCAGAAGACTGGAATCGTATAAAGAAATCACCAAAAAAAAAAAAAAGACCCGAACACACACACAGACACACACACACACACACACACACAAAAACACTGAACCAGAGCTCAGTAACTGATTCCATAATATGATAAAATAATAAATAAAAATTCTGTGTATTGCATCCAGAGTTGAACTTCTTCTTTTGTTTCAGTCCAAATATTCAGAACTCATCTGGGTTACAGCTCTGTCCTTTGGGTTCATTTAGCAGCTCAGTCATGTGTGGGTCACTTGCTGACTTTGCCTTGATTCGAATTTGGGTCACTTGAGTCGAATCGCCGTCTCGGCTGAACCATACGATTCAAGTGGAACTGGAACCACAGCGAGATGGAAAACACACGAGGTCCCAGTCTAAACTAAACACTGCACAGGTGAAAGCACCCTAAGGTGAGTGGCAAATTTTGTGTCGGAGTGGTGTGGTGTGGTTTGTGCTTTGAGTGCTTGGAAAGAAAAAAAAGAAAAAAAACAATGTAGGGTACAATCCAGACCATGCCTAACAGTCCCCGAGAGGGTCACACACACACTTCATCGCTCGGTTCATCCTTGTGTACATTAGGGTCTGTCAGGAGAGCGGTCCACCCCTTCTGCTCATCACCCAGCTGTATCGCTTTGCCGGTGGACAATTCCCACTTGCCGCGTCAGGGGGCTAATGGGCCGCTGCTATTCAGCAGCCGATTAAATATTAATATGGTCACGATACAGAGATTGCCGCACATCTCCCGTTACAACGGAGGCACGCCGATCAAAGTGCACGGCGATGGTGGGTGCACGAAAGCGTTTAAAAGGCAAAACTGCAACTAAACGCTACGAAGGAAGCTTTTAAACCTCAGACTCTGGAGGAGCTCCGAGATGAAGAACTTTTCCCTTTTCCTGAGGGGGGGGGGGGGGG